>OY744482.1:286216514-286458627 GCA_963556165.1 Tipula helvola
AGCCCACAAATTCAGAGCTTTCAAAATCGAAAATCTGCAATTGTGCTCCGATCTCGATGATTGATACCTCTATCAATAGGTGCTGATACCTGTAATTGTGATGCCAACGGGTATTTAGATCTCTCGAATATTTCTACACATTTTGTGGAAAATTTAATTTTATTGAAAATCAACTGAACTATAGCCCACAAATTCAGAGCTTTCAAAATCGAAAATCTGCAATTGTGCTCCGATCTCGATGATTGATACCTCTATCAATAGGTGCTGAGACCTGTAATTGTGATGCCAACGGGTATTTAGATCGCTCGGATATTTCTACACATTTTGTGGAAAATTTAATTTCATTGAAAATCAACTGAACTATAGCCCACAAATTCAGAGCTTTAAAAATCGAAAATATGCAATTGTGATCCGATCTCGATGATTGATACCTCTATCAATAGGTGCTGAGACCTATAATTGTGATGCCAACGGGTATTTAGATCTCTCGAATATTTCTACACATTTTGTGGAAAATTTAATTTTATTGAAAATCAACTGAACTATAGCCCACAAATTCAAAGCTTTAAAAATCGAAAATCTGCAATTGTGCTCCGATTTCGATGATTGATACCTCTATCAATAGGTGCTGAGACCTATAATTGTGATGCCAACGGGTATTTAGATCGCTCGAATATTTCTACACATTTTGTGGAAAATTTAATTTTATTGAAAATCAACTGAACTATAGCCCACAAATTCAGAGCTTTCAAAATCGAAAATCTGCAATTATGCTCCGATCTCGATGATTGATACCTCTATCAATAGGTGCTGAGACCTGTAATTGTGATGCTAACGGGTATTTAGATCGCTCGAATATTTCTACACATTTTGTGGAAAATTTAATTTTATTGAAAATCAACTGAACTATAGCCCACAAATTCAGAGCTTTAAAAATCGAAAATCTGCAATTGTGCTCCGATTTCGATGATTGATACCTCTATCAATAGGTGCTGAGACCTGTAATTGTAATGCCAACGGGTATTTAGATCGCTCGAATATTTCTACACATTTTGTGGAAAATTTAATTTTATTGAAAATCAACTGAACTATAGCCCACAAATTCAGAGCTTTCAAAATCGAAAATCTGCAATTGTGCTCCGATTTCGATGATTGATACCTCTATCAATAGGTGCTGAGACCTATAATTGTGATGCCAACGGGTATTTAGATCGCTCGAATATTTCTACACATTTTGTGGAAAATTTAATTTTATTGAAAATCAACTGAACTATAGCCCACAAATTCAGAGCTTTCAAAATCGAAAATCTGCAATTATGCTCCGATCTCGATGATTGATACCTCTATCAATAGGTGCTGAGACCTGTAATTGTGATGCCAACGGGTATTTAGATCGCTCGAATATTTCTACACATTTTGTGGAAAATTTAATTTTATTGAAAATCAACTGAACTATAGCCCACAAATTCAGAGCTTTAAAAATCGAAAATCTGCAATTGTGCTCCGATTTCGATGATTGATACCTCTATCAATAGGTGCTGAGACCTGTAATTGTGATGCCAACGGGTATTTAGATCGCTCGAATATTTCTACACATTTTGTGGAAAATTTAATTTTATTGAAAATCAACTGAACTATAGCCCACAAATTCAGAGCTTTAAAAATCGAAAATCTGCAATTGTGCTCCGATCTCGATGATTGATACCTCTATCAATAGGTGCTGAGACCTGTAATTGTAATGCCAACGGGTATTTAGATCGCTCGAATATTTCTACACATTTTGTGGAAAATTTAATTTCATTGAAAATCAACTGAACTATAGCCCACAAATTCAGAGCTTTCAAAATCGAAAATCTGCAATTGTGCTCCGATCTCGATGATTGATACCTCTATCAATAGGTGCTGAGACCTGTAATTGTGATGCCAACGGGTATTTAGATCGCTCGAATATTTCTACACATTTTGTGGAAAATTTAATTTTATTGAAAATCAACTGAACTATAGCCCACAAATTCAGAGCTTTAAAAATCGAAAATCTGCAATTGTGCTCCGATTTCGATGATTGATACCTCTATCAATAGGTGCTGATACCTGTAATTGTGATGCCAACGGGTATTTAGATCGCTCGAATATTTCTACACATTTTGTGGAAAATTTAATTTTATTGAAAATCAACTGAACTATAGCCCACAAATTCAGAGCTTTAAAAATCGAAAATCTGCAATTGTGCTCCGATTTCGATGATTGATACCTCTATCAATAGGTGCTGAGACCTGTAATTGTGATGCCAACGGGTATTTAGATCGCTCGAATATTTCTACACATTTTGTGGAAAATTTAATTTTATTGAAAATCAACTGAACTATAGCCCACAAATTCAGAGCTTTCAAAATCGAAAATCTGCAATTGTGCTCCGATCTCGATGATTGATACCTCTATCAATAGGTGCTGATACCTGTAATTGTGATGCCAACGGGTATTTAGATCTCTCGAATATTTCTACACATTTTGTGGAAAATTTAATTTTATTGAAAATCAACTGAACTATAGCCCACAAATTCAGAGCTTTCAAAATCGAAAATCTGCAATTATGCTCCGATCTCGATGATTGATACCTCTATCAATAGGTGCTGATACCTGTAATTGTGATGCCAACGGGTATTTAGATCTCTCGAATATTTCTACACATTTTGTGGAAAATTTAATTTTATTGAAAATCAACTGAACTATAGCCCACAAATTCAGAGCTTTAAAAATCGAAAATCTGCAATTGTGCTCCGATTTCGATGATTGATACCTCTATCAATAGGTGCTGAGACCTATAATTGTGATGCCAACGGGTATTTAGATCGCTCGAATATTTCTACACATTTTGTGGAAAATTTAATTTTATTGAAAATCAACTGAACTATAGCCCACAAATTCAGAGCTTTCAAAATCGAAAATCTGCAATTATGCTCCGATCTCGATGATTTATACCTCTATCAATAGGTGCTGAGACCTGTAATTGTGATGCCAACGGGTATTTAGATCTCTCGAATATTTCTACACATTTTGTGGAAAATTTAATTTTATTGAAAATCAACTGAACTATACCCACAAATTCAGAGCTTTAAAAATCGAAAATCTGCAATTGTGCTCCGATTTCGATGATTGATACCTCTATCAATAGGTGCTGAGACCTATAATTGTGATGCCAACGGGTATTTAGATCGCTCGAATATTTCTACACATTTTGTGGAAAATTTAATTTTATTGAAAATCAACTGAACTATAGCCCACTAATTATGATTGATACCTCTATCAATCGATGATTGATACCTCTATCAATAGGTGCTGAGACTTGTAATTGTGATGCCAACGGGTATTTAGATCGCTCGGATATTTCTACACATTTTGTGGAAAATTTAATTTTATTGAAAATCAACTGAACTATAGCCCACAAATTCAGAGCTTTAAAAATCGAAAATATGCAATTGTGCTCCGATCTCGATGATTGATACCTCTATCAATAGGTGCTGAGACCTATAATTGTGATGCCAACGGGTATTTAGATCTCTCGAATATTTCTACACATTTTGTGGAAAATTTAATTTTATTGAAAATCAACTGAACTATAGCCCACAAATTCAGAGCTTTCAAAATCGAAAATCTGCAATTATGCTCCGATTTCGATGATTGATACCTCTATCAATAGGTGCTGAGACCTATAATTGTGATGCCAACGGGTATTTAGATCTCTCGAATATTTCTACACATTTTGTGGAAAATTTAATTTTATTGAAAATCAACTGAACTATAGCCCACTAATTATGATTGATACCTCTATCAATCGATGATTGATACCTCTATCAATAGGTGCTGAGACCTGTAATTGTGATGCCAACGGGTATTTAGATCGCTCGGATATTTCTACACATTTTGTGGAAAATTTAATTTTATTGAAAATCAACTGAACTATAGCCCACAAATTCAGAGCTTTAAAAATCGAAAATATGCAATTGTGCTCCGATCTCGATGATTGATACCTCTATCAATAGGTGCTGAGACCTATAATTGTGATGCCAACGGGTATTTAGATCTCTCGAATATTTCTACACATTTTGTGGAAAATTTAATTTTATTGAAAATCAACTGAACTATAGCCCACTAATTATGATTGATACCTCTATCAATCGATGATTGATACCTCTATCAATAGGTGCTGAGACCTGTAATTGTGATGCCAACGGGTATTTAGATCGCTCGGATATTTCTACACATTTTGTGGAAAATTTAATTTTATTGAAAATCAACTGAACTATACCCACAAATTCAAAGCTTTAAAAATCGAAAATCTGCAATTGTGCTCCGATTTCGATGATTGATACCTCTATCAATAGGTGCTGAGACCTATAATTGTGATGCCAACGGGTATTTAGATCGCTCGAATATTTCTACACATTTTGTGGAAAATTTAATTTTATTGAAAATCAACTGAACTATAGCCCACAAATTCAGAGCTTTCAAAATCGAAAATCTGCAATTATGCTCCGATCTCGATGATTGATACCTCTATCAATAGGTGCTGAGACCTGTAATTGTAATGCCAACGGGTATTTAGATCGCTCGAATATTTCTACACATTTTGTGGAAAATTTAATTTTATTGAAAATCAACTGAACTATAGCCCACAAATTCAGAGCTTTCAAAATCGAAAATCTGCAATTGTGCTCCGATCTCGATGATTGATACCTCTATCAATAGGTGCTGATACCTGTAATTGTGATGCCAACGGGTATTTAGATCTCTCGAATATTTCTACACATTTTGTGGAAAATTTAATTTTATTGAAAATCAACTGAACTATAGCCCACAAATTCAGAGCTTTAAAAATCGAAAATCTGCAATTGTGCTCCGATTTCGATGATTGATACCTCTATCAATAGGTGCTGAGACCTGTAAATGTGATGCCAACGGGTATTTAGATCGCTCGAATATTTCTACACATTTTGTGGAAAATTTAATTTTATTGAAAATCAACTGAACTATAGCCCACAAATTCAGAGCTTTAAAAATCGAAAATCTGCAATTGTGCTCCGATTTCGATGATTGATACCTCTATCAATAGGTGCTGAGACCTGTAATTGTGATGCCATCGGGTATTTAGATCGCTCGAATATTTCTACACATTTTGTTGAAAATTTAACTTTATTGAAAATCAACTGAACTATAGCCCATAAATTCAGAGCTTTCAAAATCGAAAATCTGCAATTATGCTCCGATCTCGATGATTGATACCTCTATCAATAGGTGCTGAGACCTGTAATTGTGATGCCATCGGGTATTTAGATCGCTCGAATATTTCTACACATTTTGTGGAAAATTTAATTTTATTGAAAATCAACTGAACTATAGCCCACTAATTATGATTGATACCTCTATCAATCGATGATTGATACCTCTATCAATAGTTGCTGAGACCTGTAATTGTGATGCCAACGGGTATTTAGATCGCTCGGATATTTCTACACATTTTGTGGAAAATTTAATTTTATTGAAAATCATCTGAACTATAGCCCACAAATTCAGAGCTTTAAAAATCGAAAATATGCAATTGTGCTCCGATCTCGATGATTGATACCTCTATCAATAGGTGCTGAGACCTATAATTGTGATGCCAACGGGTATTTAGATCTCTCGAATATTTCTACACATTTTGTGGAAAATTTAATTTTATTGAAAATCAACTGAACTATAGCCCACAAATTCAAAGCTTTAAAAATCGAAAATCTGCAATTGTGCTCCGATTTCGATGATTGATACCTCTATCAATAGGTGCTGAGACCTATAATTATGATGCCAACGGGTATTTAGATCGCTCGAATATTTCTACACATTTTGTGGAAAATTTAATTTTATTGAAAATCAACTGAACTATAGCCCACAAATTCAGAGCTTTCAAAATCGAAAATCTGCAATTATGCTCCGATCTCGATGATTGATACCTCTATCAATAGGTGCTGAGACCTATAATTGTGATGCCAACGGGTATTTAGATCTCTCGAATATTTCTACACATTTTGTGGAAAATTTAATTTTATTGAAAATCAACTGAACTATAGCCCACTAATTATGATTGATACCTCTATCAATCGATGATTGATACCTCTATCAATAGGTGCTGAGACCTGTAATTGTGATGCCAACGGGTATTTAGATCGCTCGGATATTTCTACACATTTTGTGGAAAATTTAATTTTATTGAAAATCAACTGAACTATAGCCCACAAATTCAGAGCTTTAAAAATCGAAAATATGCAATTGTGCTCCGATCTCGATGATTGATACCTCTATCAATAGGTGCTGAGACCTATAATTGTGATGCCAACGGGTATTTAGATCGCTCGAATATTTCTACACATTCTGTGGAAAATTTAATTTTATTGAAAATCAACTGAACTATAGCCCACAAATTCAGAGCTTTCAAAATCGAAAATCTGCAATTATGCTCCGATCTCGATGATTGATACCTCTATCAATAGGTGCTGAGACCTGTAATTGTGATGCCAACGGGTATTTAGATCGCTCGAATATTTCTACACATTTTGTGGAAAATTTAATTTTATTGAAAATCAACTGAACTATAGCCCACAAATTCAGAGCTTTCAAAATCGAAAATCTGCAATTGTGCTCCGATCTCGATGATTGATACCTCTATCAATAGGTGCTGATACCTGTAATTGTGATGCCAACGGGTATTTAGATCTCTCGAATATTTCTACACATTTTGTGGAAAATTTAATTTTATTGAAAATCAACTGAACTATAGCCCACAAATTCAGAGCTTTAAAAATCGAAAATCTGCAATTGTGCTCCGATTTCGATGATTGATACCTCTATCAATAGGTGCTGAGACCTGTAAATGTGATGCCAACGGGTATTTAGATCGCTCGAATATTTCTACACATTTTGTGGAAAATTTAATTTTATTGAAAATCAACTGAACTATAGCCCACAAATTCAGAGCTTTAAAAATCGAAAATCTGCAATTATGCTCCGATTTCGATGATTGATACCTCTATCAATAGGTGCTGAGACCTATAATTGTGATGCCAACGGGTATTTAGATCTCTCGAATATTTCTACACATTTTGTGGAAAATTTAATTTTATTGAAAATCAACTGAACTATAGCCCACTAATTATGATTGATACCTCTATCAATCGATGATTGATACCTCTATCAATAGGTGCTGAGACCTGTAATTGTGATGCCAACGGGTATTTAGATCGCTCGGATATTTCTACACATTTTGTGGAAAATTTAATTTTATTGAAAATCAACTGAACTATACCCACAAATTCAAAGCTTTAAAAATCGAAAATCTGCAATTGTGCTCCGATTTCGATGATTGATACCTCTATCAATAGGTGCTGAGACCTATAATTGTGATGCCAACGGGTATTTAGATCGCTCGAATATTTCTACACATTTTGTGGAAAATTTAATTTTATTGAAAATCAACTGAACTATAGCCCACAAATTCAGAGCTTTCAAAATCGAAAATCTGCAATTATGCTCCGATCTCGATGATTGATACCTCTATCAATAGGTGCTGAGACCTGTAATTGTGATGCCAACGGGTATTTAGATCGCTCGAATATTTCTACACATTTTGTGGAAAATTTAATTTTATTGAAAATCAACTGAACTATAGCCCACAAATTCAGAGCTTTAAAAATCGAAAATATGCAATTGTGCTCCGATCTCGATGATTGATACCTCTATCAATAGGTGCTGAGACCTATAATTGTGATGCCAACGGGTATTTAGATCGCTCGAATATTTCTACACATTCTGTGGAAAATTTAATTTTATTGAAAATCAACTGAACTATAGCCCACAAATTCAGAGCTTTCAAAATCGAAAATCTGCAATTATGCTCCGATCTCGATGATTGATACCTCTATCAATAGGTGCTGAGACCTGTAATTGTGATGCCAACGGGTATTTAGATCGCTCGAATATTTCTACACATTTTGTGGAAAATTTAATTTTATTGAAAATCAACTGAACTATAGCCCACAAATTCAGAGCTTTCAAAATCGAAAATCTGCAATTGTGCTCCGATCTCGATGATTGATACCTCTATCAATAGGTGCTGATACCTGTAATTGTGATGCCAACGGGTATTTAGATCTCTCGAATATTTCTACACATTTTGTGGAAAATTTAATTTTATTGAAAATCAACTGAACTATAGCCCACAAATTCAGAGCTTTAAAAATCGAAAATCTGCAATTGTGCTCCGATTTCGATGATTGATACCTCTATCAATAGGTGCTGAGACCTGTAAATGTGATGCCAACGGGTATTTAGATCGCTCGAATATTTCTACACATTTTGTGGAAAATTTAATTTTATTGAAAATCAACTGAACTATAGCCCACAAATTCAGAGCTTTAAAAATCGAAAATCTGCAATTATGCTCCGATTTCGATGATTGATACCTCTATCAATAGGTGCTGAGACCTATAATTGTGATGCCAACGGGTATTTAGATCTCTCGAATATTTCTACACATTTTGTGGAAAATTTAATTTTATTGAAAATCAACTGAACTATAGCCCACTAATTATGATTGATACCTCTATCAATCGATGATTGATACCTCTATCAATAGGTGCTGAGACCTGTAATTGTGATGCCAACGGGTATTTAGATCGCTCGGATATTTCTACACATTTTGTGGAAAATTTAATTTTATTGAAAATCAACTGAACTATACCCACAAATTCAAAGCTTTAAAAATCGAAAATCTGCAATTGTGCTCCGATTTCGATGATTGATACCTCTATCAATAGGTGCTGAGACCTATAATTGTGATGCCAACGGGTATTTAGATCGCTCGAATATTTCTACACATTTTGTGGAAAATTTAATTTTATTGAAAATCAACTGAACTATAGCCCACAAATTCAGAGCTTTCAAAATCGAAAATCTGCAATTATGCTCCGATCTCGATGATTGATACCTCTATCAATAGGTGCTGAGACCTGTAATTGTGATGCCAACGGGTATTTAGATCGCTCGAATATTTCTACACATTTTGTGGAAAATTTAATTTTATTGAAAATCAACTGAACTATAGCCCACAAATTCAGAGCTTTCAAAATCGAAAATCTGCAATTGTGCTCCGATCTCGATGATTGATACCTCTATCAATAGGTGCTGATACCTGTAATTGTGATGCCAACGGGTATTTAGATCTCTCGAATATTTCTACACATTTTGTGGAAAATTTAATTTTATTGAAAATCAACTGAACTATAGCCCACAAATTCAGAGCTTTAAAAATCGAAAATCTGCAATTGTGCTCCGATTTCGATGATTGATACCTCTATCAATAGGTGCTGAGACCTGTAAATGTGATGCCAACGGGTATTTAGATCGCTCGAATATTTCTACACATTTTGTGGAAAATTTAATTTTATTGAAAATCAACTGAACTATAGCCCACAAATTCAGAGCTTTAAAAATCGAAAATCTGCAATTGTGCTCCGATTTCGATGATTGATACCTCTATCAATAGGTGCTGAGACCTGTAATTGTGATGCCATCGGGTATTTAGATCGCTCGAATATTTCTACACATTTTGTTGAAAATTTAACTTTATTGAAAATCAACTGAACTATAGCCCATAAATTCAGAGCTTTCAAAATCGAAAATCTGCAATTATGCTCCGATCTCGATGATTGATACCTCTATCAATAGGTGCTGAGACCTGTAATTGTGATGCCATCGGGTATTTAGATCGCTCGAATATTTCTACACATTTTGTGGAAAATTTAATTTTATTGAAAATCAACTGAACTATAGCCCACTAATTATGATTGATACCTCTATCAATCGATGATTGATACCTCTATCAATAGTTGCTGAGACCTGTAATTGTGATGCCAACGGGTATTTAGATCGCTCGGATATTTCTACACATTTTGTGGAAAATTTAATTTTATTGAAAATCATCTGAACTATAGCCCACAAATTCAGAGCTTTAAAAATCGAAAATATGCAATTGTGCTCCGATCTCGATGATTGATACCTCTATCAATAGGTGCTGAGACCTATAATTGTGATGCCAACGGGTATTTAGATCTCTCGAATATTTCTACACATTTTGTGGAAAATTTAATTTTATTGAAAATCAACTGAACTATAGCCCACAAATTCAAAGCTTTAAAAATCGAAAATCTGCAATTGTGCTCCGATTTCGATGATTGATACCTCTATCAATAGGTGCTGAGACCTATAATTATGATGCCAACGGGTATTTAGATCGCTCGAATATTTCTACACATTTTGTGGAAAATTTAATTTTATTGAAAATCAACTGAACTATAGCCCACAAATTCAGAGCTTTCAAAATCGAAAATCTGCAATTATGCTCCGATCTCGATGATTGATACCTCTATCAATAGGTGCTGAGACCTATAATTGTGATGCCAACGGGTATTTAGATCTCTCGAATATTTCTACACATTTTGTGGAAAATTTAATTTTATTGAAAATCAACTGAACTATAGCCCACTAATTATGATTGATACCTCTATCAATCGATGATTGATACCTCTATCAATAGGTGCTGAGACCTGTAATTGTGATGCCAACGGGTATTTAGATCGCTCGGATATTTCTACACATTTTGTGGAAAATTTAATTTTATTGAAAATCAACTGAACTATAGCCCACAAATTCAGAGCTTTAAAAATCGAAAATATGCAATTGTGCTCCGATCTCGATGATTGATACCTCTATCAATAGGTGCTGAGACCTATAATTGTGATGCCAACGGGTATTTAGATCGCTCGAATATTTCTACACATTCTGTGGAAAATTTAATTTTATTGAAAATCAACTGAACTATAGCCCACAAATTCAGAGCTTTCAAAATCGAAAATCTGCAATTATGCTCCGATCTCGATGATTGATACCTCTATCAATAGGTGCTGAGACCTGTAATTGTGATGCCAACGGGTATTTAGATCGCTCGAATATTTCTACACATTTTGTGGAAAATTTAATTTTATTGAAAATCAACTGAACTATAGCCCACAAATTCAGAGCTTTCAAAATCGAAAATCTGCAATTGTGCTCCGATCTCGATGATTGATACCTCTATCAATAGGTGCTGATACCTGTAATTGTGATGCCAACGGGTATTTAGATCTCTTGAATATTTCTACACATTTTGTGGAAAATTTAATTTTATTGAAAATCAACTGAACTATAGCCCACAAATTCAGAGCTTTAAAAATCGAAAATCTGCAATTGTGCTCCGATCTCGATGATTGATACCTCTATCAATAGGTGTTGAGACCTATAATTGTGATGCCAACGGGTATTTAGATCTCTCGAATATTTCTACACATTTTGTGGAAAATTTAATTTTATTGAAAATCAACTGAACTATAGCCCACTAATTATGATTGATACCTCTATCAATCGATGATTGATACCTCTATTAATAGTTGCTGAGACCTGTAATTGTGATGCCAACGGGTATTTAGATCGCTCGGATATTTCTACACATTTTGTGGAAAATTTAATTTTATTGAAAATCAACTGAACTATAGCCCACAAATTCAAAGCTTTAAAAATCGAAAATCTGCAATTGTGCTCCGATTTCGATGATTGATACCTCTATCAATAGGTGCTGAGACCTGTAATTGTGATGCCATCGGGTATTTAGATCGCTCGAATATTTCTACACATTTTGTTGAAAATTTAACTTTATTGAAAATCAACTGAACTATAGCCCATAAATTCAGAGCTTTCAAAATCGAAAATCTGCAATTATGCTCCGATCTCGATGATTGATACCTCTATCAATAGGTGCTGAGACCTATAATTGTGATGCCAACGGGTATTTAGATCTCTCGAATATTTCTACACATTTTGTGGAAAATTTAATTTTATTGAAAATCAACTGAACTATAGCCCACTAATTATGATTGATACCTCTATCAATCGATGATTGATACCTCTATCAATAGTTGCTGAGACCTGTAATTGTGATGCCAACGGGTATTTAGATCGCTCGGATATTTCTACACATTTTGTGGAAAATTTAATTTTATTGAAAATCAACTGAACTATAGCCCACAAATTCAGAGCTTTAAAAATCGAAAATATGCAATTGTGCTCCGATCTCGATGATTGATACCTCTATCAATAGGTGCTGAGACCTATAATTGTGATGCCAACGGGTATTTAGATCTCTCGAATATTTCTACACATTTTGTGGAAAATTTAATTTTATTGAAAATCAACTGAACTATAGCCCACAAATTCAAAGCTTTAAAAATCGAAAATCTGCAATTGTGCTCCGATTTCGATGATTGATACCTCTATCAATAGGTGCTGAGACCTGTAATTGTGATGCCAACGGGTATTTAGATCTCTCGAATATTTCTACACATTTTGTTGAAAATTTAATTTTATTGAAAATCAACTGAACTATAGCCCACAAATTCAGAGCTTTAAAAATCGAAAATCTGCAATTGTGCTCCGATTTCGATGATTGATACCTCTATCAATAGGTGCTGAGACCTATAATTGTGATGCCAACGGGTATTTAGATCGCTCGAATATTTCTACACATTTTGTGGAAAATTTAATTTTATTGAAAATCAACTGAACTATAGCCCACAAATTCAGAGCTTTCAAAATTGAAAATCTGCAATTATGCTCCGATCTCGATGATTGATACCTCTATCAATAGGTGCTGAGACCTGTAATTGTGATGCCAACGGGTATTTAGATCGCTCGAATATTTCTACACATTTTGTGGAAAATTTAATTTTATTGAAAATCAACTGAACTATAGCCCACAAATTCAGAGCTTTCAAAATCGAAAATCTGCAATTGTGCTCCGATCTCGATGATTGATACCTCTATCAATAGGTGCTGATACCTGTAATTGTGATGCCAACGGGTATTTAGATCTCTCGAATATTTCTACACATTTTGTGGAAAATTTAATTTTATTGAAAATCAACTGAACTATAGCCCACAAATTCAGAGCTTTAAAAATCGAAAATCTGCAATTGTGCTCCGATTTCGATGATTGATACCTCTATCAATAGGTGCTGAGACCTGTAAATGTGATGCCAACGGGTATTTAGATCGCTCGAATATTTCTACACATTTTGTGGAAAATTTAATTTTATTGAAAATCAACTGAACTATAGCCCACAAATTCAGAGTTTTAAAAATCGAAAATCTGCAATTATGCTCCGATCTCGATGATTGATGCCTCTATCAATAGGTGCTGAGACCTGTAATTGTGATGCTAACGGGTATTTAGATCGCCCGAATATTTCTACACATTTTGTGGAAAATTTAATTTTATTGAAAATCAACTGAACTATAGCCCACAAATTCAGAGCTTTCAAAATCGAAAATCTGCAATTGTGCTCCGATCTCGATGATTGACACCTCTATCAATAGGTGCTGAGACCTGTCATTGTGATTCTAACGGGTATTTAGATCGCTCATTTAGTTAGCATCACAATTTCAGTTCTCAACACTTATTGATATATGGGTATTAATCATCGAAATCGAAGCACAATTACAGATTTTCGATTTGAAAGCTCTGAATTTGTGGGCTATAGTTCAGTTGATTTTCAATAAAATTAAATTTTCCACAAAATGTGTAGAAATATTCGAGCGACAGGTTAATTTTTAATTTTTATTTTTTAATTTTTAATTAATAATTTTTAATTTGGAGTTTGTAATTTTAAATTTTGAATTTTGAATTTTGAATTTTCAATGTTCATTAGTAAATATTTACCAAGTTCGATCTGCATGGCCGTAAACTGAGCATCTTGCCCATATTTAAAATTTATTTTTAATTTTAATTTTTAATCTGAATTTTTAATTTACAATTTTTAATTTTCTATTGGAATTTTTAATTGGAATTTTTAATTTTTAAATTTTAATTTTTAATTATTAATTTTTAATTTGTAATTTGAATTTTTAATTTGATTTTGTGTATTTTGTATTTTGTAATTTTAATTTGTAATTTGTTAAATTTAATTATTAATTTTTAATTTTTGAATTTTAATATTTAATTTTAAGTTTTGAATTTTGATTTTTTTAAGTTTTAATTTTTAATTTTTACTGGAAATAAAAAAACTGTACAGCGAATACTTGGGCTGCGCTTTAATTCTCGAATAAATCTGTTGAATACGGTAAATGCATGTACCAGTTTTATGTTTTACGTTTAGTTACTTTATTTTTTATCGATAATGGCCAGTTTAAATCTAAACGATGATGATGATGGTTGTTATGATGATGATAGTCATGGAGAGATTATGGTTATAGTAATTATCATGGCGATGGTGATGATGTTGGTGTTTGGTATGGTGAAGGTAATGACGTACGGTAATAATAATGGTGATCTTGGCTATTTATTAATCGATAATGAAGAAATTTGATTGTACGAGTGAAATGAAATACTCAAATAATTTTAAAATGAAAGTGGAAATAATGGTGATAATGATGGTCATTGTGGTGAAGATGATGAAGTTGTTGATGATGGTGGGAATGATGGTCATAGTTATGGTCAGTATGATGATTATCATGGCGATGACGCTGATGTTGGCGATGATGATTATTTTATTTTTTAAATCAAGAAAAATCATTATTTATTAGATTTATTATTAAAAATTTCAATGCAATCTTCATCTCTTGCTCCATTATTAAATATATTTGATAACTTTGAGTTATCATGGTGATGGTGGTGATAATGGCTGTTTGGTGGTGATAATGGCAGAATTTATTACTAGAAAGCGCAGTAAATTTCCCATTATCTAAAATATTTTTAAATAATAGCCCCTCCCCATTTTTCCAGAATATTTTCCCCTTTCCTTATTATGTAACTAGAAAAGAGCAGGTGAATAGCAGTTAAATATAAAATTCAACCCCTTCCCCTTTTCAGAATTCATAATTTTTCAAAATGTTTTTTTCGTTTTAAGCAGGCAAAAGATAAACGTGATTATTATCTATTAAGGAATATACGAAACACAAACAAACAATTATATTTATTTTTTGACTACATTCAAATAAAATCTGAAAGTCACAACTGAATAAATTTGTTGCATATAATTCAAAAATATCTTAAACAAAAAATAAATATTGAAACACAAATGTATCATCGCGAGAAGATGCTTGCCGGAAAAATAAAATACTTTTAAGGAATCTGATAGATGTAAAGGGTTATTTTAATTATTTTTTTTTTTTTTTATTTATTTCAGCTTTTTATAGACAATTTCCATTTTAGAAAATTAAATAATTGTAACATCTTTATAAATATTGTTTTTCCTTATATTTCGACTTGTTATTTATAAATATGTTATAATTATTTAATTTTTTTAAATGGTAATTGTCTATAAAAAGCTGAAATAAATAAGAATAAAAAATAATTAAAAACAGGCAATATTTTAATACAATTTTTAATTATTTAGTTATTTATTAGTATTCATTGATCTCACGGCAAGTGATCCAATAATACTGCTCGTAATTTTATAAGATGTATATGCCTCATTCACTTACAATTGTATTAGATTCATTTCCCAAATAAAACACCTTTCAAACACTTTTGTTATTTCACTTCAAAGGCTAACTACAGAATAATCAAAATTTTATAACGTTCCAGATCTTACTTTTTAGAAAAAAAATCAATTCAAATATCATCAATTAATTCTATCCTGTTTCAACTGCTTTATTTAAATGTATACCGGCTATAACTAAGTATACATGCTAATTATATCATAATTTTTCCAAAAATGCAGCCCCTTAATGGTCTATATCGCAAACATATATAAAGCGGCCAAATGGTATTTGACTGCCGGACATGTTAAGCTAAGTTTCATTTGTATATAAATTATATTCTAAAAACTAATAAATTATTTTTCTATTTCAGCTTCTTGTTGCTACTGGAACATTGATCTTACCTTTTAGGTTGGAGTCGCTTGTTCTTTATTTTCGAAAAGATTCAAAATTTAATTAGGATTTTTTTTATTTTTTATTTTGTTTGATAGCGGAATTTTGTTAAGAATTCTCGTCTGTTTTTCGATAATCATGACTTGGAACTTAGATGTTCAAGATATATTCAAAACAGGTTTCTGTGCTATATTTCTGTTGATGTTTCCATAATTATTATTGATATTCAACAGGTTAACATTTACATTAGTGCTATTGCTACTATTAGAAACCTAGTAATTACTATTATTATTGCTGTTTTTATTATTATTATTACTAGTATAATGATTTAGTGTTATTATTGTATCAGTAATAATAATGATAACATAATCATCAGGGTTTGGTTAGGGTGTTATTGTTCTCGAGACATTATTATTAAGCATTGTATTTAACTTTAATGATTCGTTTTTTGATATTTTTTTATAAAACATGTTTTTAATTAGGTTTTTAGTGATTATTATGTTTTCTTTTTCATGGTAAAAAGTACAGAAATTGTGAAATTGTAGAGTTTGTAAGCTATGCATGAAAAAAATTATATTTGAATTGGTATCTGTCTGTCTGTCTGGTTCCTCTCTACAGCGTTCTGTTCACAAAAAATAAAACGCTAAACCAAATAAATTTCAAAAGTTTGTGATCTAATAGTTATAAAGTTAATCGTGTTCGATGCCATATACAGCTAATCTATAACTATAACCGTAGATATTCATACTAGATTTCTCATTTCATTATAACTAAAGGAAAAAACAAAACTTCTGATAATTCCAATGTTATCGTTGTGTTATGTATTTTAAAAGGCAATGATTTTAGAATGTGTTGCAAATATAATACGTATTATGCAATATACCGATAACATTTGACTGGAATTTTTTTTTTTTTGTGTGTTTTTAGTCAAATGAGAAATCTATTATGATTGTCTATGCTATAACTATCCAAATTGGTTATAGGTTTCAGAACCGTTCGTTACACAAAATTACTTAGCGCAGCATAATTATATTGGAGTAACACTAGAAAACCGATAGAAATAAATAAAATTGTTAAATATATTTCATTCTAAAATGTTTAGCAAATTGAAATTAATTTTTAGTAACGATTTATTGAACCTTAATTATCTTATTACTCGATAATCATAATAATCGTCAGCACAAAATCTGTTGAGGCATTGTAGAAAAGCATAAAATATTAGTTTCAGATTATTAGGGTACGTGGAAAGAAAATACCTAATAATGATGAAAACTCATGTTAAATTGTTAACTAAATATAATATTTTTCATAAATCTCAAATTCGATTTTTTCCTACAAATATTTGAAATTTCGTATAACATAGGTATACAGTATGTGAGTAATTTATAATTATGTACCAACATACGCCTATAAACCCAGTAGATAAAATACTTACGCATTAATGTACTTCCTGAAAATTTATTTCCCACAATTTCATTATTTTTATCTTCGTTACGTTACCGTACATTCATTTTATTAAACACCTTAAAGATGTTTATATACGAGTAGGTACCTGTTAGATTGATCTTTTGCGCTTATACTAAAATTCAGCATAACATTTAAAATCAATAATTAATTCAATGCTCCATTCTTATGTAAATTAAACGTATAATATATTCTCGTTTTTGAAAAATGGTAAAAGGTATATACATACAATTTGAGGTCATGAACCGTGCTTCATTGGAAAATAATTAATTCGTCCCTTTTTGTAAACGTCGTCTATTTTGCGGTTATACTTAGCGGTTACTTGTTAGAGCATTACATATACGTGATTGATATTTTCATTATATTCTAAAAGTTTAAAAATATGTGCATACATAATACATATTTTTGTATAGCTACATTTTTATTACCACGAGGAAATACTATTTATGTTGTTGAATTTTTATGTCAGCTTTGCGGTTAATCGTGATAGAAATAATTTTGTGATAATATTTTTCAATATAAAATACAAACATATACATTTTAATTAGAAAAGCACATTTATATGTATAAAGGTACGGTATAGGTATATCGCTATATGTTTCATACTTTTGGGGGGTGGTGTGGGGAAGAATAATTCAGTAATTAAATATTTTTTATACATTTCCATAATGAAATTTAATTAAGCTAAATATTTTATTGATTTTTCGTTAAAAATATTTATAAAAATACGTTTACTATTTACTTTAAACATGCAGAATGACAGACAATTTTTTTTATCTAATCTGGGTTAAAATAAGAATTAGATATTGTCTCTTGAGACTTCCTTTTCATTGACTTTCACAAAATTATTTTGAATCAATCTGTGTATAGTTGATCTTTTATGGTTACTGAACGATACAATTGATTAAGAGTAACTGGAAAATCAAATGTTATCAGTTCTCTAAAATCAAAACAAGGAACAATCAAAATAATCCCAGTCATGCGGGTCAAACGATTCGCTGCTTGTTAATTTTATTTTGATGATTATGTGTAAATATTATGGTTTGTGTTGTGCTGTTGCTTGTGTATAATAGCCGTTTCGTCTTCAACTGGAACCATCAGTAATATGTTTATTTGAAAGTTGCCTTCGCAAATATTTTTTGTTTATTATTTTCCAGAATACGAAAAATCCTGAGGTTGTAAAAATACCGTTTTTGAACATCCCGTGTTTTAAAATCCCTTATTCAAATCTAACAGCTTGAATTTTTTACGGTAATATTTTTATTTTTTCGATTTGGACTCAACTTTTAATCTATTGCTATCGGTATACTGATACTACTGTGACTAGATTGTCTAAGATACTGTAACCGACAGGAGAGATTACTGGATAATGATCCCGTCGGTTAGCAGATCATGGGCCAGCGGTCTGACGCGGTCGTGATAGCCGGCTAGGCTTCAGTGAGGGGTCGTGGGGGACAAAGAATGTCAGACTTGGCCGATGCTGGAATAGACCGCTAGCGGGGGGGGGAAGTAAATTACTGAATTAATAAATATAAAAAAATCAAAAAAAAAATTTCCCTTACCAATAAAGGATCACCATTCTCTTCAACCAGGATTGCTCTGGAATGACGCTAATTCACACTCATGTTCAGCACCGCACCTCCAGTCTTCACGATCTTAAGACATCTTATGCACACACATTAATTTTACGAACTTTTCAATAACACGGATGTGTGACCGGAACAAACACAACTTTCACTTTCACAAAAAAAATTTTGGATTTATATCAATTTTGCCACGAACGATCTGAGAAACGATACCCAATACCCTGACTGAAGGGTGAACCCAAATCCAATCTCGACCAAATTCAAAATAATCTGACACAAATCTTTATGGGTTGTAACTACTAACAATATTTATTAAAGATAACTATGACATATATTCATCCCGTGAATTAATTTGAAATATTGATTACACCGAACAAGTGTTTACCAATACACCAGAAATCGAGTGGATATGGCACATTCACATATATACATACAGAAACTTATATAAGAATACAATTTTGAATTTAAAAATTTTTTTTTTTTTTTTTACTTACGGATAGAATGATCCTCTCCAAAGCGCTTTGTGAGTCCACTCCACCTTAATCCCGAAAATGTTGATCACTGCGAAAAAATTATATAAATTTTTATTTACGAATATATGCGGATGTATATCCTCTTTTGTTTTTTTTTTTTTTTTCCTGGGTACTAAGCACACACACTGCCCAAGATCAATGAAATTATATAAATCAACAAAAAAAAAAAATGAACACAAAAAAATGAAACAAAAACCCACAAAAACCACAAACTTCTTCTATAGCCTCCAACCAATCCAAATACAGCTGCGTTTCCAATTTTGTTTTTTTTTTTTCTTTTGTTTCGACGCGAATGGTTTTTTTTTCTAGGGGCACTCCAGCCTGCAATCCCCTGGTTTGAAATATGTCGCTGGGACTATCTGGAAGCTTGGGGATCAAGACCCTCAATGATCGGCCTAATTTTTCCCCAGATGATCCGAACTCGGGGTCCAAACGGACGCGATACAGATCACTGATCCGTGTATCAACCCAAATGTGATCGGTATTCCTTTTTCTAATAATGCGAACATACTATCAGTGGTATGAGTACAAATCACCAACCCAATGTTCTTACTGATTAAACGTTTTAAACTGGTCTCAAATTTATGGACCGATACCTCAATCGTAAGAAAGCCGAAGAATTATTCACTAGACCAGCTCCGGAACCAAATTAACGCCTGGTTTTTTTTTTTTTTAGAGCTGGGCAACTTTATTATCGGCACACGTATTAGATTTTTTTTTATATTTCCTTTTTTTTTTTCTTTGATTACCGATGAACCGTTTTAAATTAACATTGAACTCACTAACTTAATATTTATATTTTTTTTTTTCTAATTATCACGTTCACAAACCGTTTTCATTCGGTTCACAATCACGACTCTCTTTTTTTTTTTTTTCACCCTTGACGTGAACCGTTCCAAGGCTACTCCTCATTTTTCTTCTTTTCTATTTACAAGCACACTCGGTTTGGTGTATTACTGCTCGGTGTTTCTTATTAAGCGTCATGAGCGCCTTCCCCGGAACGATCCACACCAAGGGTCGTTACACTAACAGCTTGAATTTTTTACGGTAATATTTTTATTTTTTCAATTTGGACTCAACTTTTAATCTATTGCTATCGGTATATTGATACTACGGTGACTAGATTGTCTAAGATACATTGAAGATTGATGCGCAGTTCTTCGGTTACGGATTCTTTTTCAATGGTACTAATACACCATTTGCCTTGTTCCTCATACAAGATCTGGGGGCCTTTAAATCATGTTGAATTGGTCGAAAGATTCAGTCTATATTTAAACTTCGTTGCTTCATCGGCGATGTTCTGGCCTGTTGGTATCCAGTGCAATTCTTTTTCGGTTGACTTTTTCAGGCACTCAGATATTCTGAACGCCACGAATTGTTTGTATTGTCGGGCATCAGTCTTGGTCCAGCTCAATACAGTCTTTGAGTCTGACCAGAAGAAGAATCGTGATTCAAAGGTGATACTATGTCCCTTCTCGACTCTTTGGGCAAGACGCGTTCCCACAACTGCGGTCATCAGCTCCATTCAAGGGATTGTTAATAGTGGTTTGTTCGGCGCCACACGTGATTTTCATCGCCACCGTTTTGCTTTGATCTAATATAAGCAACGGCCGCATATGCAAGCTCGCCAGCATCCACGAGCACATGCAACTGGAATCTTCCCGGTCGTACACCATTATCGTAGCATCGCGGTACGGAACTTCGTTAACCTGATTCAGTTGAGTTAACCACCTTCGCCACTTGTTATCGAATTCATCACCAAATGGGTTCGTCCCATTCTATGCCGCTGCGCCATACCTCTTGGAACACCATCTTAGCTTGAATCGTCAAATTTGAAAATAATCCTAGTGGGTCAAACATCGACATCGTCATACTCAGAAATTGTCTTTTGCCTATCGTTTTTAAAACAGTATTTTTTAAACTGTAAAAATTAAAATTTAAAAATTTGAATTAAATTATGATAACGGCTTTTACGTATTTTAAATTTGATATTCATAAATAATATGATGTCAAAATACATCTCGAAAAAATTTCGGGAAAATTTACTAGAATTGTTGTGTCCTCGAGAGTAAAAATTTGCGACGAATTCGAGATTCTCGGATCTCGAGAACTGGAAAACCTCGGGAAAACAGAAACTCTAGTTACACGGTAATTTTTTGACCAATTGTTGATGTAGCTCAAAACTTTTAAGCCACTCACGGGTACCTGACGCCTCCGCCAGACAGCATAAGTTATCAACCTAAGATGTAAAACTAATAAGTGACTGGAATCTGTCGCCCCGTACATTTGGTAAATTTCGCGTGAACCGTTAGCAGTGCTGCGTAATAAATCGTCGCATACAATTGTATCGAAATCATCGTTCACTGTTCGTAAGCAAATTAAACTGAAAAAACTTGAGACAGTTTATAAATTGGAGAATGAGTACACTAGAAAGTGGATCAATAAACAGCAGCAGCTGCTTAATAATCATGAATATAAGGAGAATACCATTAAAAAAGAACAATCAAGGTGTAGTGAAAATAACAAGCATACATTAAATCGAATAGTTTTTAGTGAACATAACAATCAACATTCACAAATGAAACAAGTGGTTACCTAAGACAAGACAGAAGCAACAACAGGAGTAAACCTATCCCTGACCAAGTAATGGCAAGTATGGTGCTTTCGTTTAAAGATCTACCTATTTTCAACGGCAATCCAGTGGAGTGGCTTAAATTTATATCAGGAAATACATGTTCGGTGGCAGCATTTGTTCATGGAAAATATAACCCAAATTCTATAATTTTTTTAAATTGGAAAAAGGATTACTTTTAATTATTTTTTATCGTTGTACATATTTACATAACATCTAAGTATGTCAACATTCTAAAATATAATTCAAAACTGATACAGCTACGGGAGCCAGTCGCGTGACTTTAAAGGTAAACAGTACGAATTCTGGAAGTTAGCTGATTTATACATGCAACGACATTCGACGTCCGCAAAAAAGTTGAAACACAACATAGGAAAACTACAATGACAAAAAGAGAAAAAAACAGCATCTGCTTATCTATCCGAAAAACAAATCCAAAAACCGTCGTCTGTTTTTTTTTTTTGTTTCAAAAACCAATTTAAACCAACGCACATTGAGCGGCGCGGATAGCTTTTGCAGAAGATAATTTAAGGACTGGGAAAAAGATATTTTTACGGACGAAAAAGTGTTTAGGTCCGATTATCATGCTAAGCTGCATATATATCGCTCAACTTTATGCAGGATAATTCCACAGTTCATAGATCACGTGAAACTATGAGTTAGTTAAATCGAAACCTGCAAATTTTTCCTATCGCTTTGCGAGCGTATAGCTCCGACATAAATCCAATAGAAAATTTTGGGGTTTTATGATTAAAGATTGGAACCCTCTTTATCCACGAACAAGGGACGAAGTCTTAGAATGTGTTTCTCCAAAATGGGAAGAGCTTAGAGGTACCCCGAATTTTTGCAAACTACTAGTAGCTTCGCTTCCAAATCGATTACGTGAAGTAATCTATAATGATGGATACCGGAAACATATTCCTTTTTTTACTTCTTATTAATTTTAGTATTTATTAGTTTATTACCTTCCTGATAAATACCTACTAATCATGGATATATTAATTGAATAAAATAAATTTGCGAAATAATCAGATTCTTTGCACTACTTTTATAGTTTACAGGTTCACCCTATGTTTTCAATACAAAATAACTTATAATTTTAGTGAGCAGCTTATTTGAAGAATTACTTAGTTTTTTTCTCTGTGTATAACTAACTTTTGCAGGCGATAGATAGTACATAGATACATATGTACATATCTCTTTAAAATTTTTTTTTATTTTTTTTATAGGTTTATATAATTTTATCTCTATACATATCAAATATATCACGATTTCCATATTATGTACTGTGACATTTTGCGATTTAATTTAAGATAGTAAAGATTTTAATAGTAAGCGTTCTCCTAAATATAAAAATGTCAACGATGTTGAAAATAAGTGAATAGTTTACATTATTTCCTATAGGTATCACATTTTGCAGTTTCCTAATTATCAATTAAAGTTATTCGAAAGTAAAAATATCGATAGTACAGATAGTGTCTTGGCTATTTTAGCCGAAAGTTACTAGCCGTCATTTTAGTATTTCAGTAGAAACATATTTTAAATAAAATGAAAAGTTAACAAAATAACGTACAAGCTGGTACATACTTTCATGAAGTGATTTTACGACTGAATATAGACCTGTTTTGGTTTGTTACTGCATATCTTAGGAATTATACGATAACATTTAAAAATTTGTTTAAATTCAACCTTTAAAGTGTCATATCTGGAATGTGGATCAGTTAGTGTGGATAGTCATCAGTTATCCCTAAAACAATTATCAGGGCAAGGTCCATGTGGGGAGCCCGGGAAAATTCGTTTGAATAAAAGGCCCATAAAAAATGTAAAAATTTGTATAAACTCAACCTTTATAGTGTCATGTCTGAAAAATATTTCACTTAGCGTGCATAGCCAGCTCAGCTAGGCACACTAATTAAAATACTTTTCAGACATAACACTTTAAAGATTGAATTTATACAAATTTTTATATTTTATATTTTATATTTCAAACGAATTTTCCCGGGCTCCTCACACGAAACTTGTCCTCAAATTTTTTTACCAAAATAGCAAGCCTGTTAAATCAGTCTATTTTGAGTCATGTGTACGAAATAAACTAATCAAAATAACATTGGACCGATAACTTCCCTAAGCATTGGAAAAAACAACGATGATGAACGAAACAAACTGGATAGAGCACAACTCTATATTCAGTAAAACCTGCCAAAGAGGCTCGAAGAACTGCGCTGGCAATAAATGTCTATTGAAAAACTACGATAGCACATCATGCCCGGTCAGATTATTCCTAAAAATAATTTTAAAACGCGGAAAAAATATCAAATCAAACCGAATATTTCTCAGGCCAAATCGCTCATGGCAAAAGGAGACAGATGTTTGGTTTGATAAATACCAATATAGGGAAAAATACTGTAAATTCCTGGACTTAATCTTCTGCTGAATCAATTGGCTTAAATACCAAGAAGAACAAAATTGCCCATCACTCTAATAGGTCGACAGCAGTGAGTCAATTGGCTAAAACCGGAGTGCCAGAACAGCAACTATTGAAAATTACGGGCCATAATAACTCGAATTCTATAAAAACGTATTTAAATCTTGATCGTGAGCAGCATAACAAAATAATTGAAAATATACGAGGAACTACCTCTTTAGAAATGGGAATAGACACGCCGTCATCCTCTGCATCTAATTCTACACTTACTTTTTCATCATGTTAATTTTATAATTGTGTTTTTAGGCCGTGAGCGAATTATGTAGTTAAAAACCAGTTAAAAATTAAAATGTTGACATAAAAATTAAAATTAAAAATATATTCACCACAAAAAAAAAAATGTATCATGGTAGGCACCGTATATAAAATTTGACAAGCGAGTTAGAAAAACATAACCTCGTTTTTATAATATTTGTTCAGTTGATACATAAACACGACGTGTTATTTTCTGTTTCTTCTTAAAACAGCTTCATTTGATAAATTACGCTGTTTATAAGGTAATAAAATAGATAACAAACAAGGAAAATGACTGTTATAAATGAGCTTCATGTTGTTGTTCAGTTGTCGCAATTTTAGTTTTTAACTAATTCACACAGCAATATTAAATTTGGTGGATAAAAATATTTCACCACGATAATTTGATTTTCACCAAATTTTTAATCAAATTAATTTTATTATTTTTAAATTGCAAAAAATTTTCCCTTCGAATACCTCTTGAGCGTTGATAAATACCTCATAATTTTATTATATTTTCCTCAAGGATATTGCTTTTAAGTAACAATCCTCAGCCTACGACATCGGACTGTGACCAAACAACGTGCTTTCGAGAAATATAATAAAATTATTTCGGGAAATAATATCAATGCTCTTGAGATATTACTGCTGATCATTTTTCTAGCGATAACTATTGGCTATGAATACTAAATGAAATACTTTTGAGACATGATGCTTTAAAGGCTGAATTTAAACAAATTTTTAAATTTTATATAGGCCTTTCATTCAAACGAATTTTCCCGGGCTCCCCACAGGAAACTTAAACTGATAATTTTTCTACAGGCCCATATTTTACTTTCAATTATTCCGGAATTGAAAACATTTATTTCAGAATTATAGAATTTCTATTTCTCAAAGTGGTCAATTTAGAGAGCTGTTCAAAATTACTCACTTATGAAAGTTTTTAGTTTGTTTTTCTTTTGCGTTCAATACACTGAAAAAAAAAATATTTATCAAAATAGATATATTGACTTATCTTTAACATTTTTCCGTTCTTGAAATAAATATAGCTGAATATATATTAAAGTTCCAATAAATCAAATATAATCTGTAATCTGTATCTCAAACAACGAAAGCAGTTGCAAATACATATCCCGTGAATTTTATTCTAAAGAGATATACAACGACCTGATAGTGTAATAAAATGTTATGTTAACCAATATTTTGATCTGTTTCAGTTATACTACCACTACTTGCTTCAGTTTGAAACTATATCTAATATACTTAAATAATTTAACGAAACACTGTTAAATTATATCCATTTAGTGATATGATCATACCGCAAAATGTAATTTGTTTGTTATACGAGAAACAAATATATTTACAATATCCGTTTCAAATATCCATCCCAGATGAAAATATATCGAAAATGTATTTGCATCTGTATCATCCCCACTCCTCCACCCGCAATTTCTGCTTAACGAAACATTTTTTATGTAACTACAATATAACAACTACTACATTTACAACAGGTAATTTTCAAACATAAAAATATCTAAAATAATTATGAACGTACCTCGTTTCCTGTATTTTTTTCTTTCTTTCTCTTCATCTCACTCTATCGATTCTATAATATCGAAATGCAAAATGTACAATAAAACAATTATTAACATGTTATTTGAAGAAAACCTACAAAGGATCCAGATATAATCTGCATAAAGTGAACGAAAAATTTAATTATTTGGTGATTATGAATAATATTTCGGTAAGTAATTACTTTAGAATATTTTGTGTATGTTTTATAACTAGGTTAGGTTAGGTTGAAGTGGCTGCTATCGCACACTTAGGCCAGCAATGGCCCGTTGTGATACCACAGGATCCCATTACTCCCGTTGAAACTAACCAGAGCTATTTATATAGCGTAATAAATCTCGCACTCCACAGTCCGCGAGTTCCGAAAGGCTGTCCATACCGTACACACCCAAATACTTATGCCTTCTGTATGATAGCGCCGGACATGAGCATAGGAAGTGTTCCAAAGTCTCCTCCTCCTCTTCGTCCATGCAACTCTACAAAAGTCATTCGTCTGTATCCCCAGCCTTCTCGCATGCTCCCCAAAAAGGCAGTGACCTGTCATTATCCCTACGACCAATCCTATTTCTTGTCTTCCCAGGGATATTAGTACCTTGGAGCGCCGCAAGTCCAGTTTTGGCCAAACTTGCTTTGCTACCCTGCACGTGAGAGTGTTGATCCACCTCTCATTTGTCAAGGCGATTGCCCTTTTACTGAGCGCCCATTTTAGCACTGCCATAGGCCTCCCCAGACCTACCATTTCCGGCTGCATCTGGAGAGTCGTACCGTACCTAGCTAGTTCGTCCGCCCTGCAGTTCCCCGTGACGTCCGAGTGACCCGGGACCCAGATTATCTGGATGCTGAAATACTCGCTCATCTCGTTAAGAGATGATCGGCAATCCAGCGCCACCCGCGACTTCAGACAAACTGCCCCAAGTGACTTGATCGCTGCCTGACTGTCCACATAAATTGCGATATCCCTCCCGGATACCACATTATGCTTCAACCATGTCATGACTTGCCCGATCGCCACCACTTCAGCCTGGTACACGCTGCAGTAGTCAGGGAGACGAACAGAAATATTAACATTAAGTTTATCACAGAAGACTCCGGCTCCTACCTGATCGTCTAGCCTCGAGCCGTCCGTGAAAAATTGCACTGCCTCGTTTTCCAAGATTGATCCGTTTCTCCAGGATTCCCTTGAGGGAAAGATGGTACGGAAACCCTTATCGAAGCACAACGTTGGTGTGATGTAATCCAGATTCGCCAGTTCTTCGCCAGCGAATCTACCTATCGTCGAGTGTCCCACCTGAAGACACTTCCATTGAGAGACAGCCAAGAGCCTCGTAGCCACGTTGGCTGCCATCTGTTTACCATAAAGGTCGATTGGAATAAGGTGGAACATAACCTCTAAAGCGCGTGTAGGTGTTGTCCTAAGCGCCCCGCTTATAAGCATACAGGCCGTTCTTTGCACCTTCTCCATCATACCTCTATAAGTTACCTTATCTAGAGCTGGCCACCAAACGCCCACCCCGTACATTAGCACAGGTCTTACCACGGCGGTATAGAGCCAGTATACCAGCTCCGGTTTCAAGCCCCATCTCTTACCTATAGCGTTTCTACACGAGTATAAGGCTACAATAGCCTTATTCACTCTTTCCAAAGTGTTAGGCTTCCAGCTGAGCTTACTATCAAAGATTATGCCCAGAAATCTCGCTCGGTCAGCAAAAACTAGTCCGCTGCCGTTTATGATAGGAGGGCTAACCACCGGAATTTTATATTTCCTAGTAAATAGTACCAGCTCTGTTTTGGACGGGTTAATCCCCAATCCACACTTGCTGGCCCATTTCGTAACGATCAGGAGTGCATTCTGCATAACATCCCTAATCGTATCTAGATATTTGCCTGAGACAGCTATCGCTACATCATCAGCATATGCTACAACCCCTATCCCCTCTCTCACTAGTTCCAGCAGCAATCCATTAATCACTGCACTCCAGAGAATGGGGGACATTACACCTCCTTGTGGGGTTCCTCTAACCACCTGTCTTCTAATCTTGGACTCTCCCAGCTCCGAGGTAATAGTCCTGCTTACCAGCATCTGATTTATTAACCTACTTATAGAGCAGTCCACTTTCAAAAAAGACAATCCTTCCATGATCGCCTCCGTTTTTACATTATTAAAAGCACCCTCAATATCGAGAAATGCTACCATGCAAGACTCTTGCAAATAAATTGATTTCTCAATTGTGCGTACTAGATCGTGCAGAGCTGTGTCCACCGACTTTTCCTTACAGTACGCATGCTGCGACATTGCCCAATTCCTGGGTTCAATTCTTGATCGAATAAACACATCTATCAACCTTTCCAGGGTTTTCAGCAGAAAGGATGATAGAGTTATAGGCCTCAAGTCCTTTGGACGAGCATGTGAGCTCTTTCCCGATTTCGGAATAAAGACTACTTTGACCTCTGTCCAATTCCTAGGAATATAGACTAGTTTCAAACATCCCCTGAAGATAACCTCTAGCCAGGGGATGATGGCTGCCGAGTTCTTTTGAATCTCTGCTGGTATAATCCGATCCGGGCCCGCCGACTTATAAGGCTTAAAACCCTGCAGCGCCCACCTGATCCGCTCTCTATCCAATATGCCCTCCATATCTATTGGAGGTGTTCCTCGATGAGCTCCAGGCTCCATCGAGTCATCAAAGCTTCCCGGAAAGTGGGTATCGATGAGAAGCTGTCCATGACCCGTCTGGTCTAATTAAGTAACTAGGACTAGTTGGGTTAGTAGATAGAATCTTCCTAAGGCGGGAAGTCTCAGAGACTTCTTCCATTCTACCACAAAAGAGTCTCCAAGATCCCCTCTGTGCCTTCCTCAATTCTTTTTTGTACTTTCTTAGGTCCTCCTTATAGGAGTCCCAGTCCCGTACATGCCTCGTGCTCTTTGCCTTATTAAAGGCTGTCCTACACGCCTTCCGAAAGGTCTCCAACTCCATGGACCACCATGGCGGTTTCTGCCTGCCCCTTGGCTTTATCAGGGGGCAAGAAGCATTAAAGGAAAGATTGCATGCTCTTGTGACAACATCCACAATGCAATTCAATTCTTCCACTGTCTCCGGAGGTCCGGGGACCTCCGGCAATAGTTCCTCCAACACCTCCCCATATTTCTCCCAGTTTGTCCTTCTAGGATTCCTGAAAGGCTTCTGGGTAACCGGGTGAATGTTAAGGTTATAAGTTATATATTGATGATCAGAGAATGAGTGCTCCTTCGCCACTCTCCATCCCCTAATCAACTGAAAAATAGTATCCGAGGCGAGGGTCACATCTAGAACCTCCTGCCGATTGCTAATGATAAATGTCGGTTCCTGCCCAACATTGCAGACTGAAAGGTTAGTATTTAATAAGTAATCAAAAAATAACTCACCCCTCTCATTAATATCAGTGCTCCCCCAAATTGTGTGATGCGCGTTTGCATCACATCCGAGTATCACACCAATCCTATTTTTCCTTGCTTCTCGGATCAGGTCCCCCAGGTTATCCGGCGGGATCTCCTTCTCCCGATCCATATACGCAGAGACCAGCCAAAACTTGTCTCTGCCAACCTCCATACTGATCGCAGTAACGTCACCACTACTGTATTGAGAAAGTAGAAAAATTTTTAAAGTATTTTTCACTAAAATGCAAGATCTTATCTTCTCAGAGTTACTTGAGTACAAAGTTGTATACCCTTTCACCTTAAGGCCACAGATCCTGTTTTTGTTAATCCAAGGTTCCTGGATTAACACTAGCTCCTCTCCTGATCTAGTCAGTCTGAGAACGAGAGCCGCCGAAGCAGCCTTCGTATGGTGAAGATTAATCTGCACAATATTAATCACCATGCATTATCTCACTTACCTCTTCATGCATTCCCTGTTTCAGGCTAATGCTACCTTCCTCCGGGGGGCCGCTAGTATCCGCCGTGTCACCCCCATAATTGATGCTTCGCTGCCTTGAGAATCCCCAGCCTCTCTTCGTTCAGATTCCGACAGGGTGTCCCCATCGGATCCAAGCGAGAGAAGGCCGCCTCTCTCCAATAGCAGCTCCACGTCATCGTCTGTTATAACCCCATGCGCTTGCTCGACTGTCTGCCGCTGGGTCCGTCCGACGTCCACCTCCGGCCCGTCCTCCGAGCGCATGCCTACCACATCTTTTTTAAAAACGTTGAGAGTGATCGACCCGAAACCGAAGCTGATCACCCCCTTTGTCTCTGCCAGGGGAGTAAGGGACTCCTTATTGAGCAGCATGATTGCCATTCTGAAGCCCCCTTTAGCCTCCTCCTGTTTGACAATCTTCCAATCTTTCGTTGGAAGATTTGGATTACTTGCCTGAATAATCTCAAGGATCTCTTCTGGCTTTTCTGGTTTGGTTGGTAACCAGACGCGGGCCCTTGGTCTACTCGGAATTTCTTCCTTTCGAACTGCCTCAAGCCTCGCGCCTTCCCATACCTCACCTACTTCGGCTATTGCCTTTTTATAAAGATCCACCGATCTTTGATCCGAGCACGCAGTTAACTTTACGCGCCCTTGATGCCATCCCGCATCTCTACAGAACGGAGGGGGTCCTGGATTTTCTCTCAGGACCTTGATGAAAATGGAGTTTAGTGCATTATACACTTCCCTCCACTTTCCTGCCGTGATGCTCCCATCTTCTTGACTTCTGTCAATTACCGCTAGCACCAGTACGTTCTCCTTTACTATTTCACTGTAGGTTTCACTTATAACTAAAGGAAAATTAATTTTGCTTATCATTTTAAAACATTTTATAATTAGTGGCGTATTTAAGAAAACATTTGCATTGGCGCGTTCTTGTTTACTGTAATGATTTGTAAGTGAAGTTAATTGTTTTAGAATTTTTTTTTGTGTAAATCGTAATAAATGTGTGTATTATAAATAGCTATGTAGTAAAGAAAGAACTCAAATTTATTTTTCTTAATTTTCTAATGTAACACAGACATACTATCTCAATAATTATTAACCTCGTGGATTACAATAATTTATTTATTTTAGAGGTTATGGTTCTTAATTTTTACATAATAATTTAACGTAAAAGTTTAAAAATAATGTTATTTATATAAAACTGATTTAAATATATTATATTTAATTATGTGACATTATAGTTTAATCGTAATAATTAAATTTGCCATTTTTAAATTTAGGTTAGAATATTGTCCTGTGAACTGTGATTTTCTTGTTTTTTGTGCGTGTATTTCCAAGTCATATTAGATATATATAATATACGATATATTTACCAAATTCATTGTAAACTACTCGATATAAATACATAAAGGGTGTTGCATCATGAACTGGAGCATGTAGAGGATAAAATTTGCTATAGGCACGTTAATAAATATGTATCTCCACCTAAGCAAAGTAAAAAGCGGGCGAGCTTCCATTGAACAAAATTGATTCCTGTAAAATCAACAAATTACAAAATACATTTTAATAACTTTTAACGAATTTATACATTGTAATACAACTGTGAGAATTGTGATTCTTATTATCATAGCAAATATATTTCTTATCTAATTATCGTATTATAATATGATTTTATTTGTAAACAGCAGGCTTGCTCATCCAGTACCATCAGTAATTACTCCGAGCTAATTGGAGAAATTGCCGAATTGCAGAATGCAGAAAACCATGGAATTGTAAGAAAAATATCATATTATTTTGCTTTATATAATTTATATTATTTTTATCGTTAGGAACAATCTCAACTAATAATAATGCCTTCGTCCACCATAAACATTTTAAATGAATACGATGTATCTACGTATCTTGATTGCACAAAAGGGCGAATAATAAAATCATACTACGAGGGACGAAGTAGTCTCGGCCCAAAACAACAAACCGACCTCTCAAACTTAATAATTGAAAAAGAATTTGATCTAACGGGTAATTATAAAATAACGAGCGACAGATTGGAACAGTTAGCAATTCAAATAAAAGTGTTGTTTAAATCAGAAAACGAAAATATTTATTTTGTTCGCTACAACAGAAATACTAAACAATTAGCCACGGGAAAGCTGTACAGCGCGTACAATAAACTTCGATCAAAAATTAAAAAATCTGTCGTTCCAAGCGATATTAAAAATATTTCAATATCTCAACCTAACATTTACCAATCATCAATAGAATTTCTAAAATCAAATGTAGAACCGTGCGACGAAATTATTAAACACTGGAAAATTACCTCAGAATTTAGATTGCAACACCTCAAAGAACAGGAAGGTTTAACAATATCGAAATATTTTTCAGAATACCCTGCTTTGAAATGTTCTAACTTAATAAACGAATTATTTGAAATTGACTTTAAATGTATCTATAATGATCAAGCAAATAAACTACATGATGATTGGCCAGCTATTAACGAAATATTAATTAAAATCGCGAATTCTAAGAAAAACTCAAGTAGTTTTAAATCAATGGAAGAAGTTCTTGCAACACCCGATCAACTAACTGGATTTTTTCTGCTTCCTTTCTTAATAAATAGTAATTTTGGAAGGAAAAGACAGTCTAATGGTTCCTTTAAATTGACCAAATCTGAAATCGCTGATCAATTTATAGCAAGAGCTGATGTAAGTAATATTGTAATAAGAATTTTTTTTGAAATATGTACATATATTAATACTGTCGGTTTATTTTTTCAGGATATATTATGTGTACCGAATGAAATTTGTGATTTGTACATGAAGAATTAAAACTAAACGGCAATATATAATCATTATTTTTCTGTACTTGTTCTATTGCACATATTGTACAGTTTTTAAATAATCGTATTCATTCAAACTTTTTGTTCATTTTACGGCAAACATTCACCTTTTCATAATCCCATTTATTATGTATGGATGTGATCTTAAGCCGCATTGGCAAACTGCTTGCCAAACCACATGTTTTTTTTTGCCAAATTTTTCAACAGCTATGGTAGTAATTGCTCCGTCCAGTTCTTTACCTTTCTTTTTGATGTAATATTGGGGACCTGGAAGTGTCGAGAAATCCATTTTGACGTAGGTCTCGTCGTTCATTACGAAACAAGAATCTTTTCTTTCGTTCAACCATTTGTTGTGTTTCTTTGCTCGATCGATCCCTCTATTAAATAGTTCAACACTTCTTTTGGGGATTTTTGACTTCTTGTATGTCCGTAGATTATTTCTGGTTTTAGCTCGTTCCACAATCGATTTGGTTGTTTTGGTTTTTCTGGCCAAATCTCGCACAGACATCGAGGGATGTTTCGAAATGACTTTTACAATTTTCTGATCCAACATTTTATTTGGAGCACCTGATTTTTCTCCGGATCCGGGCTTGCGTGATACAGAAAGATTGATTTGACATTTTTTTTTACATTTGTTACCGTATTATTGGAAACACCGGCCAATTTACCAATTTTTTTATTGGTATACTCGGGATGATCATTGAACAATCTAATTATTAAATCACATTTTTCTCCTTATGATGCGTCCATTTCGAAACAAATAAAACAAATGCCCAATTTGACGTTTATTCGTTTTTTTAAATTGTTTTTCTACAAAATAACGGTACCAGTTTTTTTCTTTTGCGTAGTAACCTATGAGATAATATAAATTTGGGAATCACAAATTTCATTCGGTACACATAATAACACAACTACATAATAAAATCCGTGAAATAAAGACGAAAATCGAGAGTTTGAAAGAAACCTTTCAGCCACTACCGATAATATTGGGAGACAGTAACCCAGTTGGATACATTTATATAGATGGACAACTATTTCTCATTGGCAGTCCTATAAAAACAATCGACCTTACGTTTAAAATTTTTCAAGTTATTAATTCAAAGTATCCTACTGGTGCGGAGGCAATATGGGTTTTCATTCAACAGTCTGTTTATGGAATAAAAACCAAGTGGGACAAAAACTTTATTTCCGTAAATAATTTGATTAGTTTAGTCGAAACTAACAAACGGCAACTTTAAAATGTCCAGTTCATAGGATCGGTATTTTAATTTTTTTTTTTATAATGAATTGTTTTAGTTGTAATCTAGTAATAAGTTCTTACAAATCATACTTAATGCATATAAAAACATTCCATAAATCATGTTATATTTTTATATGTAATGAGTGCGCCCCGAGGCGAGAATTCAATATTTTCGATTCATTTCGAAGACATATTGTAAAACATTTTCAAAATATTGAATCGAATACAATTCAAACCCCTTCTGCATCGGTTATCAGTGAAATTAAAGAAATCAAATAATCGGTAGGCACTAATATGACATCAGATAAACAAATAATCCAATCGTCAAATCAAATGTTCTGTGAAAAAATAATTTTAAATAATATTGAAATTTGCAATTTAAACTTAATTAGTAACTTATAAATACGATAATTACTTAGTGTCACAATCACCTTCTTGAAACCACCAAAACCGAAAACTTTTACCGAAAACCAAAAAATCTACAGTGTACTTGAGATAATACAATATTTATTTTTTAAAATTTTCAAAAAAGTTCAATTTTATTTACAAAAAAAAATATATGAACGTTTTCGATCACTTGGTGATCATCATCGGACATTTCATTTGCAACTAACCCAAACGCGCTAATGCAACGTCAAAACGAAAAAAAAAAAATTTTAATTTGTTGAATAAAAAACAAGATGACTAGGTATCTACTTAATTTTACAAAAAAGTTGAATTACCAAGCAAAAATAAACTCATTTAAGAGATAGAATTTGCCAAATTGAATAGATTTGAGCAGATTGGACTATCTTCCAAATTCATAAGTGAATTTTTATTTTTATCCATCTCCAAAGATTCATACGCATCCAATTTCCATTTCTCTTGAACTACTTTAATTATTTTGGAATTGGCAAAATCAATTTGGTGGCCTCTGTTGTTATTCATATGATCGGCTACGCTGGATCTGTGTGTGTCTTGGTTTCTGATGGCTGCGATATGTTCTTTTAAACGTTTATCGAAAGATCTTGCAGTCTGTCCAATATATACAGCATCACAATCTGTACAAGTTATTTGATAAATACTCGATTTAAAATTTACCGGTGTAACGTCCTTTAATGTTTGTTTCCTTCTATGTTTATTTAAGATTAATTCAATGAAACGTAAATCATAACCATTTATCAGAGCCGTGTTCCTAATGAACTACACGAATTTGTATAGTAACTTATACGCTAGTAACTTAAATAAATCACAGATTCAATCAGTAACACAGGAAATAACGAATTATATTTCAAATATTTTTGCTGAAGTGCATAAAAATATTATAGTTCGAATTAGGGAATTAGGAGAGACGGCTGCAAACGTCTCTACTCTTGAAAATAATCTAACTTTCTTGAGATTTCCTCTAGAAAAATTGAACAGTGATTATATGAGAACTAAATTTCTTGAACAAAAAAACGCCTTAATCAAACCTTCATCTATAAAAGTTGGAGAATATTTAAACGCAAAACGAATGCAAAATAATAACATTTTGAAGCCAATTCCTGCAAAGCTTAGCTATGTTTCAATTGAACACATCCTTAGGAATTTCTTAGAGCAAGGTAATGTCTTAAAATTCATTTTAGAATACTCCAAAGGTCTTGAAAATGAAAAAGTAACTATCAGTAATATAATTCAGACCACATTTTGGAAACAGAAATGTGATCAATTTCCTAACCACTGTATTACAGTTCCTTTAATAGTTTATTTTGATGATTTTGAAACAAATAATCCTCTTGGTAGCTCCGCCGGTTTTCAAAAATTAGGCTGTATATACATTTCAATAGCAAATTTGCCTCCAGAATTTAGGTCGAAATTAGAAAATATATTTCTTGTACTGCTTTTTAATTCGATTGATAGGAGAGTTTATGGTAATAAAATAATACTGGCTCCTTTAATATCAGAACTCAAGCGATTACGAGAATTTGGATTTGATTTATCAGTTAATGATCAAAATTTCCAAATATTCGTTACGGTTGTTCTGGTTGTTGGAGATAATTTAGGGCTAAACTCGATTCTTGGGTTTACAGAAAGCTTTAATTCAAATAAATTTTGTAGGATTTGTATTTGTACTAAAGCAGAAACTAAAATGTTATCTAAAGAAGATCCGCTTAAATTACGAAATGTTCAAAATTATGCGAGCCAACTACAAGATATTAATCATTTATCAGAAATCAAAGAAGAATGTTGTTTTAATGAACTCCCAGACTTTCACTGTGTAGAAAATGTTAGTGTTGATATAATGCCCGATATCTTTGAGGGCGTTGCTAAATTAGAATTGGCTTTGATTCTGCATAACTTTATAGTTGTCAAAAAATATTTAGATATAAGTAGTCTCAACTTCAGAATTCGTAATTTTAATTATGGTCTTAATAATAGTGTCAACAAACCAAAAGAAATGAACTTGGATACCTTAAAACAAAAATGAATTAAGGGTAGTGCTTCAGAAATGATATGTCTGGTAAAAAATTTGGGAGTAATGATTGGAGATGTTATTCCCCATTCGGATGAATTATGGAATTTGTATATATTATTGCATAAAATAAGCACCGTTGTTTTGAGCTCACACATAGACGATGGTGCTATTCAAATATTGATTGATGAGCATCATAACTTGTACATCAAATTTTTTGGCTTTACTTTAATACCAAAGCATCATTTTATGACGCATTATCCTACTATAATGCACAAATTTTGGCCACTTATTCAAATGTGGTCAATGAGATTTGAAGCTAATCATCAAGTTCTAAAGAAAATAGCTGCTAATACCAGATCTCGCAGGAATATTTGTTGAACAATTTCAAAAAGAAACCTGCTGCAATTAAGTAAACGGAAAATAAATAATAAGTATTTAAGTTTACCCACTATTTTAGGGAAATCTGTTGACGGTTATATTCCTGACAAAATAACTGCCCAAATGAAAATGTTATTCAAAAATACACTATTGAGTCAAATCAAATCAGTAAGTTTTATTCAGTACAAAAATATTATCTATAGAAGAGATATGATCGTAGTATTACGAATTGATACCGACAGTTTGCCCATATATGTATGGTTCAATAAAATCAATTTTTTCGCACAATGTTTTACATTTTTTTGTATGTCAAGTATTAGAAACGATGTATTATAGTGATCATTTTTGTGGAACTGTAGTAGAAGTCACACAAAATTTTGAAATTTTAAATATTGATAATTTGATTGATAACAGAATAAAAAATTTGATAAAATCAAATTCATATTTGTATGTTGTAGAATAAGTTATAAATGTGTATATTATTATTAAATGGACTTACAATATAATAAAACAAAAAAAAAATTGAAATAATATACAATTATACCAGTATATTTAGAACGCGTAGTTTAAGTTAAAAAACAAAATATGTACATTGTTTAAAAATTTGTCAAAATTTAGCACAGTTAATTTTTTATTTAAAATAAGAGTTTAATCTGCTATTTTATTTCTTGTAAAATACAAAATAATCGATGAATGGGAAAAATTACGAATTTACAATAAAATGTTATTTTTATATTTTAATTATTATTTTTATTATTATTATTAATGTAGACGTAGAAGACAGAACTCATCCTACCAATTTAATGTTAATTGGTAAATTTATACCAATTTGTAAGACTTTTTCCTACAAAACGAGTTCTGCACCCTGATTCTCTAAAAGTAAGGTAATGTGTGGACGTGTAAACTTCTAAAAATCAAAGCTTACCTTTGTGAGTTTGCAATTTCTCGATATGACCCACTACTAAAATAATATTGAAAAATTCCAAACTCATAAAAGTAAGCTTTGCTTTTTACAAGATTACACGTCTACACATGATCTTAATTTTTAGAGAATCAGTGTGCTGTAACGGCACATTCTCCTAAGGAATTTTTTCCTTTCGGAATGAATTCTGTGATAGAAGAGATTGTTTTACATTTTTTGCGGAATGTCTATCTGGCCGTGGGGTTCAAAAGGCATTTCCATGTCGCTTCATTTTAAGTTGTAACATTAACATAAATGTATTTATTATTGCTTTAATTTTTATTGAAATGAAATAAATAAATATTAAAAAGAGTTATTTTATTTTTTTTAACAATAACGGTACATAGTAATGATGACTATGTATCTTTCTACTTGAGGTATACTTAATTATCTATTCGGTTAACAATATTATTTGGAAATGAATAAATTTATATCTAATTCAAATATTGCAAATTATTTGTGTTAGTTAATATTTGTTGAGAATATCAATAAAGTGTACATCAAAAATTGATAAAATAGTTTTCGGTTTAAGATAAATATTAAATTTTGCATGACAAGTGAATTACTTACGTGGTTAAAAGGATGTAAAATTCATAAGATTTTATTTTCATAATCGATATGCATTATAACGAATTTAAATATTATGTATTTTAATAAGAACTAAATGTCAAGCTAATTGGAATAAATTTATATCTCAAACAGATATGAAATGGTTAGATATATTTTTCGTTTTTAGGGATATAAAATATTCTTATCCCTAAACGAGTTATATTTTATATATGAAAATTCATGAAAATATAACTTTGTGTGATAGAATTTCTCTCAGTGTAGGATATGAGACCTAATAATCTGATTACAAAACAATAAATGCACGTATATAAAAAATTCATTTTATCCATCCCTAACATACACGATACACCTGTTAAATAAGTGTTGTATTGTTTCATAGTTTACAAAACCGCCAAAGCAGCGCCGTATATAGCCCGGTTAAGAAGAATGTATTTAACGGGAATGGTATTCATTCCAATTCGGACTCTCGTCATTACAATTCCGGGATAAATTTGATGGGAGCAATTCAAGCTCCGACAGCAATGATTTAATTTAACAATTCAATAAGTTTACTCCTTGGCCCAAAATTCTGATTGCGCGAACGTTGTTTCAACACAAAATATATGATTTAATTAGTTCTTCAAAAACGAAAAAATTAACATCGCAAAAGTGTATCTACAAAATTCCTTAAAATCGTTTTATTGGTTTACGGCTAAGAAAATTAGTGTTTGCTAGACGTTCATAACGCACCCGCAACGGCGACTATCTGTTTCTACATTTATTGATTCACTCACCCAAACAGCAACAGCATAAAGTCAAACAATTCATTTATACAAACATTTGTTCATCCGCTTCAAAATTCCGGGTTTTTAGATTATTCGTTTTGACGCTTTCTCACAAGCAAGCTAGTTACAATTTTTGGTCGTGTTTATAAAAATATATTCTTTTTGGTATTTCGTATACGTTTTCATTTACGTAGTGCGGTGGTGAAAAATAAAAATTCCAAAACTGTGCGCTTCATCAAAGCAATCTTTAAAAATTAATACATTATAAATAAATTAATTTGTTTGTATTCAATAACATTAAAATTGTGTTTTAATCTAAAAGTAGAGTGAACTCCCTTACAGAATTAAATTTGTGACAGCAAAATTTTAAGTGAAAAAATATTCAATGTTGTTAATTCATTTTAGTGTTTCTGCTAAGGTAAATTCGCTCGTTTTTCATTCTTCCTGAAAAGCTTTTCCTTGCGATTAGAAAAGGACCTTAATTTTGGGGCGATTGAGGTACCCTCGAGGCCCTATTCATCACAATGTTTATGAAAATTTACCATCAATCAGCATCGAGCCTGAAATAGCGTATCTAGCAGCAGGAAATATCACCACTAAAACTGAATTTGAATCAATTAATTGAAGACATGAATGGATGAAGGTGATATGTAACATTTTCATAATTTTACAGAAACGGGCTCCAAAGTTTCTACGATTCATTTTGAAATACTTGTTCTTAGTTTAGTGTAGTCTTCAGTCGCTTTAAATTTCTCTAGTTTTGCGAAGATTTATTGGGACAAAATGCATATACGGACATAACAACTTCATACATGTAAAAAAGTCAAAATTAAAGAAAATGTTACATATCACTTTCATTCACTCATGTCTTCAATTTTTAAATAATGAAATAAAAAAAATGTGTTGTTTCTTGTAAAATTTTGATTTTGAATTTTTAATCAAAGTTATTTAAAAAAAAAAAAATCCATTCCGGAATTGATTCCGGAATCGAGAGCATTCAAATTCGAAAATTCTGGAATCATATTTTTTCCCAAAAATTGGATGCCCTACAACCAAATGAGCCTGTACCGAGCCATAAATTCACTATATATGGAAATTCTATAGGTTGTTTTGTTTATTTTTCATTTTATATGAAATATGTTTCGGCTGGTAACTTTCGGCTGAGATAGCCAAGACACTATCTGCATTACCGACATTTTATAACTTTCGGCTGAAAAATGTCGGCTAACTTTAACAAGGTCAGAAAGAGAACACCTAGATTTTGCTATGAACGTAATTGCGATTTTTCTGTGAATTTAGTTTAATCATGCCCGATTTTAGAACAAAATAGCAATTCTTCAGTTAAATTATATGTCGCCCTATTCATTTGTACTCATTACGGGAGAATTAAATATTTATTTGAGCGTTATTGAAAAATCAAATATTTAATTCCCCTGTTAAAATGCTCATGTAATAAATAAATTTAATCAGGTAGCATTGATTTTGAATTAGGAAATAAATTGCAATTACCTAAAAGAAGAAAGAGGCGAAATATTGCTGAATAATTGCTGTTTTGTTCTGAAATCGGGCATTCGACTTTAAATTTTTTTAACAATAGTTGGCACAATACTTGAGAGTAAATTTTGGAATTGCATTATTCGCATTGTCAGACAAGTTTCCTTTATCTAAAATAAATTAAATTACGTACAGCGTCACCTGTCACGCTGATTACGCACTTGTGATATGCAATGCATACAAAATATAAAACTTCTTTCAAGCAAAAATAAAAAGCTATAACTAAGTTTCATAAAATAAAAAATTAACAAAATGTATTTCAACAATTATATGATAAAAATTTAAAAAAATTATTATAAATAAACTGTTAATTTTCATTATGCACTTTGAAATTTAAGGATGGGTGTGATCGTTTTCTGGAAGCCGTGATGTTGACAAGACATTTTTTTGTATCTCCCGAAATTTGGAAATTTCAGTTGTAACAAAATCTGAATCATTAAGTGATCGAAAACGTATATTTTTTATTAGTAACAATATAGCAGAATTTGTATGTAAAAGTTTTTTTAAAACAAAAATTTTTGTGTTTTAGTTTTGTTTGGTTGGTTTGTGGTTTCAAAAATGTTTTTGCCTAATTTTTGGGAAAAAAATTTAATTTTGATAATAACTTAATTAGAACTTAAAGAAATGGCATTGAAACAAAGTTTTACACGAGTATGGAAAATATTTTTTCCACTCAAATCCCGCACACTTTATAAGTGTAAAGTGAAAAATTACATTCCAAAAAATGTTCACAATAATCTTGTTGTGTTATATTCATAAATTAGCTTAATTTATTTCATTTGTTGATGTTAATTATTTAGGATTTGATTTTGCTGTGAATATTTATATCAATTTTCTATACGGTAACAACCATTAATATTGACACATCAAATTTCAAGCTAAATCAATTTGTCCCACCAAATAGAAAAATATAGATTTTCTAGCAAATACAAAAAAACGAAAACAAGATTTCAAACTCTCACAATCAATCAATAAGTAATACGTTGACATGTTGTTCCAAAAAAAAAAAATAAACCGAAGAACATTTTTTTCCCGACACCCAAAAGAATATTTTATTTTTTATTTTAAGTGTTCCTCGTGTTTCCTACTTTTTACCAATGGTGTGAGTGATTTTTTGTCATGTCAACTTAATTTTATTTTTCTCGCTGATGGGAGAACAATGTATTTGAAATTAAATTTTAATAGGCATTAGGCACACACACGAAAAATTAGAGCCGTTTATATGAGATTTTATAATTGGTATTATAAGTATTCCACCAGGCATCAATTCTTACATCAATAATGTATGTTTATGGTTTCAAAGCATTCTTTGTTCGTATTGTTTGAAAAATGTTACGTTACGTTTATAGGTACATAATTCTAATTTGCGGTTAAAAATTCAGTCATACAATTAAATTTAAAACTTATATCAGCGTTATTATTGGCTTAACACAAAATGAATCATATAACACACAAAAAATACCGTATATGCTTGAAAGTATGTAGATACTTCTAAATTATATTCAAAGCGAAAACATAATAAATCATTTCCTTGGAACGAAAATTAGAAGCATATGGTGTGTGTGTATAAGTGTGACAAATATGCCGCATCATGTTATTCTTTATTCATACAAATATCATAATATGAAATGAAACCAAGAAACAAATAAAATTTTCAGGATAACACAATAAACTATTACTGCGGATGAAATTTATGTTGTAATCATTATAACCTCTTAGAGCATGTTGTTTCCTTAAAAAATATGCAGCAGATGAGTTATGAAAAAAAAAAAATGTTGCGCAGGACCAACCAGAAATATGTTTAATCATGTCAGTGACTTTTGTGTTCTAGCTTAACATTTTTGGTATGAAGATGATTTATACTCTATAGACATACCGCGATTTAATAAATCGGATTTAGTGAATTTTTCGTATTCATCTCTAGTATGGTAACCTCGATTTTAGTTAAACTCGGGTTTTTTGCGTAGAGTACTTGAACGAGTTCTGCTAAATCGGATTTATTAAACCGTTGTCTACAGGGTATTAAATAATTTTTTTTACATCAATGAAAACAGACAGGATAGAGGTACCAGTGCACGGCTACACAACGGTTTATTTTGATAATTATCATTCGAAATTCTAAAGGAAGTTAGCAAGCCTAAATATTTCGGCTATTTATTATTTAAAAGTAAGTGTAGAATATTTCTAGCCATTAACTTTTACACATAATTATGAATTAGTTATGAATATTTTAACTTAGAGTCAAAACTTCAATTTCGCCAGTGGCCAGCCGCATTAACCAATAGTCGGCCTTGAAGTTTTCAATTGCCATGCCATATCTTTTATAATATTTTATTTGTTTACCTATTTTATCTAGATAATACAACCCATTAGATTTGTTATCTGAAAAGTTTTTAAAATAATATTTAATATATATTCATAATTAGCATTATAGATAATAGTTTATTTATACTTATCTTGATTTATAACAATTGATTAATAAAAATCAATTAATATATATATTTAGCTATGAGGCTGTAGAACGCTTTGAAAAAATAAAACAATTTAACAATGCAAATAAAACAAAAGTTACTATATTGTTTGTGGCGTAATGGTAAAGCATTGGATTAGAGCGGCAAAGGTCTTTCGGATCGATCCTCATCTAATTTTATTTTTTTTATATTTTTTTTTTAGTATTCATGTAATGACCAAATATTTTACTTTAAATTAAACATTCCGCTTTATAGTTATTACATCAATTACACAAAAAAAAACGTGGTCCGCGTTTATGATGCTCCTAAACACTACAACAAATTATTTAAAAACTTTCATATATTATAAGTTGTAGTAAGCCATGAGAATTTTTCGGTAAAAAATTTTTTTCCTTTCACAAACCTCAAAGCATGCTATATGTTTCAAACAATATAAGAATGAAAATTAAATAAATTTCCTTAGGTTGATATGGCTTAGTAGAAATGTTTTGGACTAGAGCGGCTAAAGTCCGGGGTTCGATTGTGGTCAAGGCATTTTAGTTTTGATTTTCAATTTATATTTTTTTGACGTGATAACGTCTTACACCGCATGTTCAGAAAATTGACAAGAAAGTTTTCCCTTGGTCGTGGGCAATTACTAATCAACTGTAAGCATTACCTTTAATTTAAATGTATGAATTCTTAGATTGGTCCTTAGGATTCATGCCTCATACATAATATTATCGAATGATTTCACGCGATTTAAATCCTTCAACAACTGTAGTAAGAGAATGGCTCATCCGATCCGAGTGGTGGTTAATTTGGTTTAAATTAAAATAATTAATCTCAACATGTTTTAAACGTTATCACGCAAAATACCTACGGCCGTGTTGATGACACAGCCCACCCCGATTTGTTTATTTTTTTCTGTCTGTAAGGTTTATTGTGTGATGCCCCAACGCATGTAAAATCGTCCTTAAAAGCCCTTACTCTTTGGTTTAAGGTCTATTTAAAGTACAATAATCCTTAAAAGCCTTTAGTCTCGAGCTATTCCTATTTGGCTAAAAAATAACGGTTAAAAAATATCAAATGGTCAAATGGTGATTATGGCAGCGGCCGCTTGACATCAACATTATATATAAATTGTACCCGTCCTAGGACGGGCTGTACCCCCTAGTTTTATTATATAAGTGAATAGTGTATAGTGTACATAATGAAAAAATTAGCAAAACGAAAATCAATAATCAAAGGTCAATTGACCAAAATGACCAATTACCTAAACGCAAATTGTAAAGAATTATCATTCGATGAGCTAAAAACTAAGTTAGGCCACGTGCATAGGAGTATTTAGAAGTGGAAGATAACATTTTTGATATAAATGCGAAAACTCCTTCTGAAATGGATGTCATTGATGACAATTATTTTGAAATCATAAACAAGATACAGGTGTCTATCCGTAATATCGGTGATGCTAGTTCAAAAATGGATGAATCACTTAATAGCACTAAAGCTGTTCACGCTACACCAGATTTTAAACTGCCTACCTTGTCAATACCAAGCTTTAATGGCAACCTTCAAGAGTGGCAGTCATTTTTTGATATTTACACTTCCACTATATGTACACGAAAACATTTGTTTGACGCCTGCTCAGAAATCCAAGTACCTCAAGGACAATGCATACGATTTAATAAAGCACTTTCGAGTGGACGACACAAGCTATATAGAAGCCTACCAAAGATTAGTCAAACGGTATAATAAAAAGAAACCAATAGTTGAATCATATATTAAGTCTCTCATTAACCAACCGAAATCATCCAAGAGCGCCTCAAGTCTAACCCAACTACATGATAATCTCGATGAGGTCGTAAGAGGGCTCAAGGCTTTGCGTCAAGACGCAGAATCACGCGACCCGTGGTTAACATATATCGTACTCGAGAAACTATATGAAGAAACTCGGCAAGTATGAAAATACGAAACTGCGAAAAGAAACTTTCTAACTTTACAAGAGTTTTTAGGTTTTCTATTAAGAAGAAGGTGTGCCTTAACCTAAGGTACCGTCGATAAAAGTATGTTTACCGAAAGAAAAGTTTATTCCAAATCTCAGTTGTCTTCCAAATCATTTTATATAGCCATCCAACAATTTGGATAACGCGCGTTTTTTTGCTGAAGAACTACCGTTAGCGGATCCCACGTATTACCATAGTGGACTCATAGATATTCTAATCGGATGTGATAATTTTTTAAACATAATAAAAAAGGGAAAAATGACAAACAACGTAAACAACTTGGTAGCCTTAAATACAAATTTCGGATGGATAGTTGGTGGTGCCTGCAATTCACACAAAGCATCACCAGAACGAATCCTACTCAACATAGAAGAGAAAGTTAACATCGATCGAGTTTAGAAACGATTTTGGGAAATACAGGAAATCTCATCAGAGCCAAAGTGTAACGAGGAAGAATTATCCTGTATTGACAATTTCGGGAAAACAGTCAAGAGAGATGATACAGGGAAAATAATAATAAAGCTGCCGTTCAAACACGAACCACCAACACAGAAAAAAATGAACTTTCTTAGAATAGAAAATCCCATTTGTTAATTCAAGAAAAGAATAAAATTTAAATATAAATCAGTTTTTTGCTCAATATGAGCTAAAAATATTTGATTTAACTATATTTATCTTAAAATAAGAATCTATAATAATTATAGAATCAAGAATTCAATATTTAAATTAAGAAATGTAATAATTGATTATCATTAGAAAAACCTGACTTAAAACAAGAAAGCGATTTAATCAAGTTTACAACTTAAATTATGAAACGTGATAATTGCTTATCATAAAAAAACCTTACTTAATACAACAAAGCGACTTAATTGACAGTACAATACTAAACAATAGTGGTTAAAATTAGCAAGCGTTTTGTATTTACGTTTATCCAGAAAAATTTTGCTTAAACCACTATTCTTTAATATTGTTTTAAAAATATAACTTTTTTGGACATTTTTCAGCAAAACTTAAATTCAACATAAATGAATAAGCTACACATAAAAAAAGATTTCTATTATCTATTCTATTAAAAAAATCATATATTTAATAGTTTTTACCCCTTGATTTTCAGCTAATTAAGCAGCTTTAGTAAATGGAGAATTGGGTCGAAAAGGATAATACATTGTGGTTTTCTTCCTTTAAGAAACTCATTTTAAAAAAATGAGATGATTAAAATTAATTATTTTGCTAAGTTTATCATTTGTTTTTAAATGATTATCGTTTATGCGATTAAATTTAAAACGTCTTCATCTAAAATAAAATTTTAATTTTATTTGAATTCAGTAATAATTTGCTTTTGCTAAGAATTATCTATTAAATTTAAACTAGATTATGTACTTGCTTTATTTATGAAAGGGTCAAATTAATTGAATACATCTTCATCTAAAATTAAATTTGAATTTTACTTGAATTAAGAAATAATTTGCTTTTGATAAGAATTTTCTATTAAATTTAAATCAGTATTTATGTACTTGCTTTATTTGAAAGAGTAAGATTATTTTGATATCATTCTTGCTTGAATATAGAATATTACTAAATAATTCATTAGAATCTTATACGAAATATTCTTTAGTGTTACTTAGAACAATTACACAGTATGTATAAATATTACATAACATAAATCTTCTCAGCTGAAACATACCACTGTTGAACTTGAACTAAATATTCCTTGCTTTATTGTGTTTCTTCGCCCTATATTTTAACTTTTTATTTAATCTTTAGGTTGGTTGGCGAGATATAATTATTTTTGTATATCTATGTCAATATACATACATTTTCAATTATTTTGATTTCTTCAGTTTCCATAAGCATTAAAACATTAAAAAATGCGTCTTAGAAACGAAGAGTTACGGTACCTTTCCATATTAAGGTACGGTATTTTCTAGTAATCCACTGATGATGATTAATAAATCGAAATATATGGACCAAACAATAAATTGTTTTAAAAAAAAGTTGAGCTTGATTTTTTAAGAATTAATTTTTTGCAATTTTTAAGCACAGTTTTCTGCCTTGCTCAATCATTACACTTTTAATAAATAAAATTATTAGTTCATATTTTACTTAGCTTAAAATTGTCCGCTTGAGAAACTTTTTCAACTTTACCATTCGTTAATATAATTTAAAGAATGTACGTTAAACGTACGTGTTATTATTTTGATTTGTAAACCCATATTTGGGTTTTCTAAGTTTTGATAATAATTTAAAAAATAGCTAAAAATTAGAAAATACAAACCGATATTAAATATATCTGATTTTTACAAAAATAAATTTAACGTCATAAAATTTCGCAAAGATACATAGATTTATGATTCAAATTTATTATTATGTATAATTTTTAATAATTGTGAGGTAATTAGCTTTTAGTCTACATACATATTTGTGCCGACTTAGACTACAAGCTATACATATACCTCAACATTATTTAAAATTATACATAATACTAATTTTGAATGATAAATCTATGTATATACCTAGTCGAAATTTTATGCCGCAAAATTTCTTTTTATAAACATCAGCTGTTCATTAATTTGAATTTGTAAAATAAGGTCAAGACGGCTAGCCAAATTGAAAAATTGTTTTTTTTCATCTGTTAGTATGTTTATGTAACTACCACGGCTGTACTTTGTCCTCTTAATTTAAGATTTTTCTTCTAATGTGACGCACGGTTCAATGTTACGTTACACTCTTCGAGTGTTTATTAGAAATTTTATAAAGAAGTATCTTGAAGTTAATATAATAATATTTTCCTTGTTAAAAAATATAATTATGTAAATGTGGTAGTAATACTCGCTCTATAAATATAAATGCAAGTTTGAGCTTATTAGTAATTCCTATAAACTTAATATTTCATAGTGTATTAGAAAAGTTTCCATTAAAAGAAATGTAAAGTTTGTAAAATGAAAACTTTTCTACTAAAATTATAAAATCTGATTGGTTTTGTAAAAAAGTCCTTATAGTTATGCTCAAAATTGTATTCGAGACATGCCGCCGCTGCTTGCTGTGATATGTCCTTAAGTTGCTTCAAATAAGCAAGGCTTAGTTAAATTAAAGCAAAACATAATAAAATACAAAAGCATATTTTAATAAACGAGAAGGGCTCCTGTTAAATTCTAGCAAACCTTTCTTAACTAATAACATATTTTAAATACAGTTGCTAATATTTAGCAAGCTCTCTTTAAAATTATTTATTAACTAAGCAATATTTCTAAATTACAGCGACCATTTTCTGCAATAAACAGACACTCGCTTAATTCTATAACGTATGCTGGTAATAAGCAAGCCTTGCTAAATTTACGCATGCGTATTATTTTTTCACTTCAATATCGTAAAACAATTTGAAAACCGAAAATATTTCAGGCTTTTCTTGTTACGTTATTGAGTTGAGAACGTGCTAAATGTAGAGTAGTGTCTGTTTTGATTTTTATGTTTTAATACATATTTAGTTCACTTTTTAAAATTAGTTATTGTGGGAAAAGTGAGTATACATAATGTAAGTATGTATGTATTAATTTTGTAATAAATTAAAATTCTTGGTATTTCTTTTTGTTTTTATCCAACAGGATTATTATCAATGTAAATTTGCAACATCAACTATGTTATAGAAAAACGCCATATGTGTCATCGCCATCTTTGTGTCGTTCTTTTTGGTGAGTAGTGCGTATGTACTACATAATATAGTATAATTTCAAGACCTTTTACATTTATTTAGATTTTATATTAGCTATATTTTTTAAAGGCATTTTCAAGTCCGTGATAATTTTGTTCTGCCTTATAAGGCGCCTTAAATGGGCAAAAGTGAAATATGTATGTGATGAAATATAACAAAAATTTGCTATAAATTAAATGGATTTAGTGGGTGTTTCCGAAAAGCGATTTTAAATTCCCATTTTATGAAATGTGCATTTTTGAGATAAATTATGTTTTACTAAAATCGTAAAATTATTCAAATATAGACCACTCCATATTAACATGTATATCGATAAATATGATTGCTTAAATTATAAATTGATATCAAACAACATATGTATATTAAAAATGCACTCAAAAACTACATCGCATGCTGCTTTTGAATTATGTATTCGCTAAATGTGCATTTTGCATTTCGGATGCACCCAGTGATTAATTAATTTAAGTTTTATTTGTTAAAATTGTAATGATTCAAATATTAATATTTAATTATTCCAATATGTAGCTTAAAGTGTGATTTTTTATATTTGATTGATTTGGAACAGTTTTGTGATTTTAAATACTAGAAATTTGTACTTAAAAATTGCACAAAGTTGTAAAAACTAGTGACACTAAAAACATAAATATTTTTAAAATATTAACTTTTAGCTTGTATTGATAATACCGGGTTTCCATCGTCATAGTATAATAGTATAATAGTATTATACTATTATACTATGACGATGGAAACTCGAAGTTGATAGTATAATAGTTTATTATAATATTTCATTATACTAGCTATCAAAAATATAATAGGTAGCAAATTATAATTTTAACAGTGCAAACATGGCAGTGTATAGATTTGTTTGAATTCTTATTCAAATAATTTTATTTTAGGCTGCGATCGTAGTGTGTGTTTAAGATTTCTTTAAGTAATTATAAATATGAGTAGAATATGTAGGTTTTAATCATTTTTCACCATTAAAATAATGAATTGCATCCAAGTTCAAACACAAAAATTTAAAATGCTTTTAACTTCACACCAAATGATGGTAACCCGATAAGGAATAATAGTATAATATTATTATACTATTTTGCTATTATACTATTGACAATGGAAACCCGGTATAAGTTGAGGCGTTACATGTTCCAATTTGTATAGCCCCAAAATTGTTTAGTAACCCACTTATAAATTTATAGTGAACTTAACATTAAATTTCTGCAATTTTCTAGCATTTAAATCGATCAAACTGTTCCAATTCAATAAAATATAAAAAACACATTTCAAACCACATATTGGAATAATTAAATATTTGATTTTAAATCATTACAATTTTAGCAAATAAAATTTTAAATTAAATAGACGCTATTTCCATATAACTTTATATAGCAAATTTTTGTTGGCGTAATTTAAGTTTATGGGCATCAAAATCAGTATCAGGTACAGGTACATACTTATATCGCGTATTTCTGAGTTTTCTTATAGAATCGTATATCTGTACTTTTTAGGAGGTGGAAACCAAGAATTCCGAAAAATTACCACATTTTCAGGAAATTTTTTTACGGTTTTCCAAAAAAAACTTTTATTTTTGAAAAAATTGAGAACGTTGCATTTCTATAAGTTTTAAAAGATGCAAGCTAATAACCTCAGAAAAGTTGCTACATTTTCCAGGAAAGTTTCAAGTTTTTCAAACAATATATAATAATAATAATTGCTTCGTCAACCTTGCAGACTCAGATCAAAAAGTTTGTAGCGCTATTATCGCTTTTAAACATAATTATTTTTTTAATATAACTTTAATTCGTTGTATACCTTAGAGGGTGGCGGCTATCGCCCCACGCACCGCTTTTCCAGAATTTATACAACTTCCAAAGATAATTTTACACTAAGTAAAAGAAATTGAAAAAAGAAAAAAATCGAAATTTTCCCGGAAAAGTTTTAAAATTTCCCCAGGAAAACTGCTTGAACCTTCGAAAAATAATTGATAAGCAATCCTAACATCAAAACCTATGAAAAATTGAATATTTTTAGGTATTTTGAATAAAATCATAACAAAAATGTGTTTAGGTTCTAATTTTTTCCGCGAGTCTAATTACACTTTTTACCATATTAATTCCTACGACCTTAATTCGTTGTCCCAACTAAGCATCTGTCCTGAATTATATTTTATTTACAAAAATTTCCTTTTATTTTTTTCGGTATATTTTCTAATTTAACATTGATTGTACACGGTGTTCCTGAATGAACTTTAAATCCGACTTTAACATACTCGAAAATTTCAAATTGGGTATTGTTTGGGGTCCTTTCAAGAATCATTTAAGATCAAAATTAAAATAATCCGCTTAGCCGTTTTTAAAAAAAGTGCTTTTCTTTATTAAAAAAAAAAAACATTAGAAAACTTCAAAATATTAAAAAAAAGAAACAATCTTATAATTTTATTTTATTTAATATAAATTTATTTAACATTACAGAAGAATAAACATTATGATTTAACATTATTTAATTGCCAAAAACTACTATCTGATGCATTAGTCATTGTGATGAGAAAATTGTAGGTAACGTTTATGTTTGTTGTAATATAAAACCAATGAAAATTATTTTTTGGATTTTCTTTTTGTCTTATTTAATTTAATTATAAATAACGTTTTATAAGTTATAAATTTCATAAATAAATTCATAACTGTAATGCAATAAATTCAATTAAACTTGATTGAAAAGCATTTGTGATTCATATTTTTGATACGTAAGTATTTGTGATATGCAGAAAAATTTAAAAATAATTAGTAAATTAATTAAATTTAAAATTATTTTTGGCTAATTAAATAATAATTAAGTCATTTATAATTTGTGAACCATTGGAACATTTTTATTACACCTCCATAACGTCTCGGAAGTGGCCCAAAAATTATGTAAAATCGCAGGCAATCTTATCCCACACAGTTTTATAAGCACCCCATAATACATTTTTAGTCTTGCTAGATTGCGAATATCTTCCGGGTTCATTTAAACCCCAACAAAGGTAAATAAAAACTCTGCCTTGGCCTAGGCAACTAATTATGTTCAATATTTTTATTTAATTTCGAGCCAATGATACTTCTTTTGTATTGGAGCGTTATTGCGCTAAATAGCAAATTAAGGGCCGACTGAGTTTTCAACAACTGAGAAAACTACCTCATTCAATAAACTGAAATTGAACATTTACCTTGAAGTGTTGTGATTTATACAACCGCATAAAATTTTATTTCTTCCGAAAGAATACTACGCAAAGAAGTAACCACCCTATTTGATATTCCCTGCTAATGTAATATCACATTTTTTATCCTTATTTTCTAATTAATGGCAAAACACACTATTTGGGACATAACAGGGTTATCAGTTCAATTGGCAATCCAATATAATGAAATTCACATTTTATTTTCTCACAGTAAATCATATTCTGTTTGGCTAAGTGTTCTATAAACTACATCTCTTCAAACCTAATGTTCAATTTCGGTTTATTGAATGATGCAGCTTTCCCATGTGTTGAAAAATTAGTTAACCCTTAATTTTCTATCCAGCACAATAACGCTCCAATACACAAGAAGTATCATTGCCTCGAAATTAAATAAAAATATTGAACATAATTAGTTGCCTAGGCCAAGGCAGAGTTTTTATTTGTCTTTGTTGGGTTTAAATGAACCCGGAAGATATTCGCAATCTAGCGTGACTAAAAATGTATAATAGGGTGCTTAAAAACCGTGTGGGATAAGATTATTAACACAATTTTTGGGCCACTTCCGAGACGTTATGGAGGTGTAATAAAAATGTTCCAATGGTTCATCAATTATAAATGACTTAGTCACTATTTAATTAGTCAAAAATAATTTTAAATTTAGTTGATTTACTAATTATTTTTAAATTTTTCTGCATATCACAAATACTTATGTATCAAAAATATGAATCACAAATACAAGTTTAATTGAATTTATTTGCATTACAGTTATGAATTTATTTATGAAATTTATTTCAAATCAAACGTTATTTATAATTAAATTAAATAAGACAAAAAGAAAATCCAAAAAAATAATTTTCATTGGTTTTATATTACAACAAACATAAACGTTACCTAAAATTTTCTCATCACAATGACTAATGCATCAGATAGTAGTTTTTGGCAATTAAATAATGTTAAATCATAATGTTTATTCTTCTGTAATGTTAAATAAATTTATATTAAATAAAATAAAATTATAAGATTGTTTCTTTTTTTTAATATTTTGAAGTTTTCTAATGTTTTTTTTTTTTAATAAAGAAAAGCACTTTTTTTAAAAACGGCTAAGCGGATTATTTTAATTTTGATCTTAAATGATTCTTGAAAGGACCCCAAACAATACCCAATTTGAAATTTTCGAGTATGTTAAAGTCGGATTTAAAGTTCATTCAGGAACACCGTGTGTAATAAGCAGACCCAACGGTAATACTTTTGTCCTTAGCTCCTTTCTGGTTTAGTGTATCATTCGTACTGGCTTTTTAGTTATTTCTATATTTATTACGGACGTTTTCTTGGCGTTTCAAGTTTTGTTGACCCTGTATGATTGATAACCTTGTGTATGATCTTGTCTTGATTATATGCTAAAAACAATAATAATACAGAATGATGAATGCGGCCATCGCATGCGGTCAAGGAGAGGCAAATGGTTTAGTGGGACATATTATTATGGTATTATTTAAAAACAAATTTTTGGTTCCAGTAATATGATCTAGTTTTGTTTTATTTTCATTCGTAATACAACTAGTGCTCAATTATTATCGATAATTTTTAACGAGTAAAAAATTATAGATCATTAATTGCAGCACGTGTTGTATTTAGTAAGAGAATACAACTTTCCCGTCAGCGATTGAAGCCGTGTACATACGTCGGATGAAAATCCGGGATTTTTACATCTCGCCGTTTTTTCCAATCAAATGCAAGAAATAGAACAAAATACACGCCCCTTTTCATCCCAAAAAGTTGAGAAAATCTCAACTTTAAGCAAAAATCCTGCAGAGCAACCAACCTAAAAAAACTAAAACTGTAATTTTTGAGTAATATTTTGTAGATCCCCAAGTATAACAAAGCTGAAAACATGAATTTTTTTTCAGCATATTAGTACAAAAAATCGGAAAATGATGAAATTGGGTTGGGTTTCCAAATTTCAACTTTTAACACAGCAAAGATGCTGGCGTTGGTGTGTACTTTTTTATTTTGTGTTTACAAATTTTACAACTTTAGTTTTGTGTGAGACGCCATTATGGTTGTTGTCGTGTTTTGTTTTTCTCTTTACGTTTAATTAAATTTTAGTTTTATTTTTGCTGTGCCGGTGTTGTGTGACCAGTTTTTAGTTGGTATAATTTTTATTTTTGTGTTTGCGAATACATAATTGATTAATACACAATTTTTTAATATCAATTATTACAGTTTATACGTATGGAAGTATAGTGCGAATTGGGACTTGGAGGCGACTTTTTTTATGGTTCCGGATATCATTGTATTTTGTTTTTTATTATTTAATTTAAAAATGTAAAATTTATGTAATATGTAGTTATGTACATTAGCACGTACACCACCAGTGACTCATGTATCCAAGTCAACATCCGACTTAAATAAACATCCGATAATTAAATAGTAAAACGATTAATAAGCAGTAGTTCGATATTCAATCTTGAATATCATATTCTTTTTATTATATAAAATCATTATTGTAAACATCTTTTTATTATATAAAACCATATTGTAAACATTTCTTATTGTATTAAACTGGTTCAAACTAAATAATAAAGCTCATAGTCAGCATAATCAAATAATATAAAATACGAACCAAATACAAAACAGACAGCATTTATAATTGTAACGTGTTGTATTAATAAAGTATTAAAAGATAAAATCTATTTTCCTTCACTTAAGAATAGAGCGTTAAAGGGAACGCTCCCATCCGATTAAAATAAATATTGTTACGGTCCACACCATAACTATGTATGTTAATAAAAAAAATTATATAAAATTTTAAAATAAAAACAAAAATATTTTTATTTAAATATGAATGAATGTATGTATGTATGTATGTAAAGTGGAATTTCCCCGCCAAAATTTATATTGTAAGCCCCGCCCATTTGTTTGTGCGACATAACCTCACTTTTTTTGTCATCATTTTCCGATTTTTGTGGCCAACTTTCATAGTAAATCTTAGAATAGGTCGGACATTATTTCGGGAAAAAGTCGGTGATGAAATCAGCAAAATGTCAGAAAAATACAAAATTTGTCGGATATAAAAATACTTGGGTCATTATACTTTTTTGCTCCAATTTTTGTGTGTTGTAATAGTTCTTCCTAATGACATTTGCATTTCTGTTTGTATTGTAAACGTACTTTATTTTGTATGTATTATGTTTGTATTGTAAACGTACGTTTGTACTGTAAACGTAGAGTTAAAGACAACCGTTGACCTGCTGATATCGAAGTCTCGCCAATGTCATTTTTCTGGATCAAGGGGCCCACCATTGTGAGCAATTCATCAAACGCGACCGGTGTCATACGATGAAAATTCGCAAACGATTCTGTATCGATTAATCGCATTTCAGCAACAAGATTTTGATAAAAGCCCTGCTGGTTTCTGTTGCGATTGACCGGGTTAACCCTGAATCGTCTGACACTATGACGCCTGTTTTCGAACTCGTATTTTAAATACAACGTTAACACGGCATTTAAAATTAACATATCTCCATTCAATACATTTATTATATCTTGTCTTGAAAAAGACATTTTTAAAATGAAAAACTAAAACGTAAAACGGAAAACGAATGTGATTTTACAGTTAAAAGGAAAACAAAATTATTAAATTACTACAAAAATACGAAAAATACGAAAATTAATGAAGAATTAAGCCAAGCAACCAAAACAAAAATAAAAAAATTTGACAGCTATGTCACAAGTAAAATAGAGCAAAAGACCGATATGTTACTAACTTCTCGGTTGAGATGTAAAAAATCCCTGATTTCCTTCCGTCGTATGTACACGGCTTGAATCACAATTCATCCATTTGTGTCATGTTGTATCCAAATTATTTGACAAGCTTTTGTTTGCATGGCTTTTCCTTTGATGTGTGTATAACAAATTCAATCATAATAAAAAAAAATTGAAATACAATTACAAATTTAGAGATAATTGTTTAGGATTTTCTTGTTGCTATGGTAAAATTTGTAAAATTATCGCGTTGCTATGGTGAAAATTGTAAAACTATCGCGTTGCTATGGTGAAAATCGTAAAACTACCGCTATAATAACGTGTTGTGGTACGTATTTTGCATGGCAATCTAAATACTATTGCTGTAATAATCGCTTTATCGTAAAATTTCCCATGGCATATTTTGTGAAAGTTGTATTCTCATTATTATTATTTTAATTTTATAAGTACTCAAAAAAGTTTTACTAATATAAATTAATTAATATATTTTCTCTCTCTATTTTCAGACATTACTAAATGTTTTATTATTATTAATATTATTATTAAATCTTAATATCAATTTAATTAATTAATATTTTATATAAATTCAATTTTGATTAATTAATTGAATTAATAGTTTTAAAAAATTATTTTATGTATTTTTATTATTATTACATATTTTATTATAATTATTATTGTATATAAATTGAATTTTAATTAAAAACGAAATATATTGTTTAAAAAATAATATTATGTATTTTTATTACTACACGAATTCACATACACAAAATACTCATTTCCCAAAAATAAATATTTCCTTAGTATTGGACATCTCAATCTGCAGTTTAAATTATTTTTTATAAAATTTAATACGTCTTAGTCCACAATCTACATCCCAATTTCTATGCAATAATAGAAAATTCTTATGAAAAGCAAATTATCGTATTTCTTAATTCAATTAAAATTGAATTAGGATATAATTTGCTTTTGATAATAATTTTCTATTAAATTTAAATCGGGATACTTGGTTTATTTGAGAAAAGGTAATGTTTATTTGATATCATTTTTGCTTTAATATAGAATATGGATTAACTATATTCAAGCAAAAATGACATGAAATAAATCCTATTTTTTCTTAAATTTAATACATCTTCATCTAAAATCAAATTTTAATTTTTCTTGAATTAAGAAATAATTTGCTTTTGATAAGAATTGTCTATTAAATTTAAATCAGAATACTTGCTTTATTTGAGAAAGTGTAAGATTAATTTAATACGTCTTCATCTAAACACAAATTTTAATTTTATTTGAATTAAGAAATAATTTTCTTTTGCTAAGAAATTTATATTAAATTCAAATCAGAATGCTTGCTTTATTTCAAAAAGGGCAAGATTAATTTTACATCATTTTTGCTTGAATATAGATAATCCATATTCTATTTTGAAGCAAGAATGTATCAAATGAATCTTACCCTTTCTGAAATAAAGCAAGTATTCCTATTTAAATTTAATAGAAATTTCTTAGCAAAAGCAAATTATTTCTTAATTTAAATAAAAATAAAATTTGATTTTAGATGAAGACGTATTAAATTTAATCGAAATTGTACTTTGCTTAAGCAAGAGCGACTTGCTTGGCATAAACATAAATTTAGCAAAATAATTTTAGATTTAAGAAATGATATTTTCTATTGAATCTATAATGAGTTTCTTAAAAGAAGGAAAACCAAAATTTATTATATTATTCGACCCATTTTTCCATTTGAACAAGGGGCTTGATTAGCTGAAAACCAAGGGGTAAAAATGATTAAATATAGCAAGTTTTGTTTAATAATAGGAATCTTTTTTTTCTGTGAAATCTAGGCCATTCTTTGAATCAGGCTACTCAAAGATTTTACACGTTGGAGAGGAGACTGGTTAAAGATAGTGAGTTCCGGATGCAATATAGTCAATTTATGATAGATTACCTTCAATTAGGCCATATGGAGCTGTAACCCGTAGAAGAAATCGAGAAAAATTCCAATCAAATATATTATCTCCCGCATCATGGGATAATTAAAGAATCCAGCACAACATCTAGATTGCGAGTCGTTTTTGACGGCTTTGCAAAGTCATCGAATGGTTTTACCTTAAATGATATGCTAGAAATTGGACCCACGGTACAATCTATACATTAGGAGAAATTTTATTGCGTTTCAGAAAACATAAATACACCACATTTTCTGCGGATGTAGAGAAGATGTTTCATCAGTTCAGAGTTACCCATTCAGATGCAGACTACCAAAGAATTCTGTGGAGAGAATCGCCTACCGAACCATTGCAAGATTACAGACTTTTAACTGTAACTTATGGTACTTCAAGTGCTCCGTTCCTCTCCACATTTGCATTGAGCTATTTGGCGAATCAATTCAAAACCAAATTACCTAGAGCTGCTAAAATCATAGGAAATGATTTCTATGTGGATGAACTAATATCCGGTGCAAATAGCCTTGATGAAGCCTTGGCCATTCAAAGAGAAGTTAGGGACATTTAACATTCTGCTGGGTCAAAATTACGAAAATGGTCGGCCAACCACCAACTTTTATTGAGGCACTTGTGCGAAGACGAGCTTAATATATCATTGAGAGAAATTACAGATGGTACTAAGATGATTGCTGTTCTTGGTTTATGTTATTTACCTTACCGAGATGTATTCAAATTTCAAATAAAACTTTACGAAGAATTTAGCATCACAAAAAGGCAGTTACTTTCCGAAACATCCAAAATTGATGATCCTTTGGGCTGGCTCACCCCTGTGACCGTACACTTAAAAATTGCATTTCAACAGTTGTGGCTGGGCAAACTGGAGTGGGATAACCATCTACCTGAGTCAATCCGAAAATTGTGGCTAAATTTTAGAAGTGAATTAGGATTAAAAGAAGACATTGAGATAGATTGTTGGCTGTATACAACCGATATAATTGAAATTCACGGCTTCTCCGATACGTCTACGCAACGATAACTTTACCGGAAAGTATCGTGAAAGTAACCATAATAGAAGCAAGCAAAATCCAAATTAGCTCCTCTAAAAACAATATCAATACCAAAGCTGGAATTATGTGCTGCCACTTTATTAGTCAAACTATTGCAATCAACGATAAGATCACTAATATATTGAATCAATTATACCAACGAGTGTCTAATTATAACAAGATTTTAAAAATTATAGCGCGAATAATAAGGTTATTCAAAAATGCCACTAGAAATAACATCGAATAGAAAACGGGTACGTTTCAGTGGAAGAGTTAGCCTATGCTGAACATCTTGTTTTCCGAAACGATCAAAATAAAGTATTTCCCAAGGAGATTAAATTATTGAAATCAGCCAATCAATTAAGAAAAAGTAAAATTAATAATTTTTACCCATTCTTAGATAAAAGTGAAATCCTAAGAGTTGGAGGACGTTTGGAGAACGCTGATTTAAGTTACAACATGAAGCACCCTAGAATTTTTCCGAGTGATCATATACTAATCAAAAAATTTATTGAAGACATACATCTGAAGCTTCTTCATTCGGGCCTATCGCATGACGTGTTGGCTCATATTAGACAGCGATTTCAAAATGTTAGAGGCAAAGACGTTGTACAGAAGGTACTTCGAGCGTGCATGAGATGTCAACGGTATAAGTTACAGCAACAATCACAACTTATGGGTCAATTACCTTGTTCAAGAATGCATCTATACCGGTCATTCTTTCAGACTTTCGCATTTATTATGTCGGTCCATTCGCTATAAAGGCGCTTCAGCAACGAAATTCAAAAATAATCAAGAGTTATTTGGCTATTTTTGTATGTTTGGCAACGAAGGCGGTTCATATGGAGCTCGTAACAAACCTTAGTACCGATAATTTTATAGCAGCCCTGAGAAGATTCCAATCAGTACGAGGAATTTTTCACGATATTTATTCGGACAAGGGCTCAAACTTGGTAGGAGCTCACAATCAACTGCAGGAGTTGCAAGAGATGTTTAACGCAGAAGCCACAAAAAACGAAATGGTGAATTGGAGTACCAAACAGGCACCAAATGGCACTTTATACCACCTGCTGCTCCGTCATTTGGTGGTTTGCAAGCACATATCACATCCGCAGACTAGTTGGCGAAACAATTTTAAATTATAAAGAATTGTTTACGTTATTGAAGCTGAAGCAATAATGAATTCGAGGCCGTTATTTAATGATGATGAAAGCGATAATCCTGTTACCAATGAATAACGTAATTTTTTAGTGTTATCATTGGTCTTGGTGTACTCTTTCCTTTTCAAACTACTTTGATCTATTAGAAATAAATATGGCGGATTTTTTTTTAAAAAACCTCACTGTTTCTATTCACCTGCTATTGGGGTGAACAGAAACAGTCATTGAATTTCGGTTTATTTCTATTCGTATATTTATTTATGATTTTTTGGCATAACCCGCGGTGAGATAATGCTAGCTTGTGTCGTTTCAGATACGAGCAGATGAATTATTTACCTTGTAAGTTGTCCTTAAATTTTTCGACCTATCTCTCTTGCCGGTTTAACAATTCTTGAATATTCATTCGTAATTTTATTGTATCAATGGATATTTAATCATAACTTATTATTTTAAACATCTTCAACTGCTTGTTTCAATATCACAGGATCATGCTTTTTATAATGTTTTTGGCTCTTCGACTTGTATTGTCTGTGCATTCTAATACTCTGTAGCAATCAAAAACCGAAATACTATAATAATTTAACATTAGGGAAATTTAGTAATTTGGAATTAAGGAAAACTTGGTAATGTGAATAAAAACACTATTTCTGTTGTTTCTAATCACCCCCACACTTCCTAATTTTTGACACTAAATTGCAAAATGGTAAATTTTAGGAAAAACGGTAAAAGTTAATTACAATTTTAACCACAAAAGTAAAAAAGAAGACATAATTGAACAACACATGTTTTATTGTTCTTTAAACAGTTGATGGCGACATCTGTTAATCACTATTAAATTTAAATCTGTGGTGCAATTATGTAAGCATTGCGAGTTTCGAGTAAGGAGAATTTTCTCGAAATTGCGATAAAACGCGAATATGTAAGACATTTCGAGTTCTCGTAATTGCGACTTGTTGTTGATGTTTTACTCGTACAACTTGTTGAGTATGACAGACAACCCAAATTATCGTTTTGCCAAATATGTTAGTATATCTGTCAAATTTGGTTTAAAATGATTTCGAAGCAGAAATCCACATCATTGCCGCGATGAATTCTTTAAGTTTTCTCTGTTCAATGTAAATTGGCGCTCGTTACTTTTGATACTAAACTCATTTAAGACTTCAAATGCTAGTCTACAATTTTCGTTCCCGAGGAAAACTTCATGAAGAGCTTTTCTCTGAATTTGCAATAGCATTAAGGATGATGTTAACGCCGGAATTATGTACCAGCGTTCCTAAAATAAAAAGGAAATCAATTTCTCATAAAGTTCACGCAAAGAAATATTCACCTCTATTTTGATTATTGAAGACATCGAAATTACAGGTACAAAACCCAGAATCCAGGGTGTATCTAAAAAACCCATAAGAGTCAACTGTATTAAATTATTATTATTATTAATTGTTATAATTATATATAACTCAATTTTGGCTACTTACTCAATAATTATTAATTATAACAAATATGTTACTTAGTAATGTAATAATGCACACATTTGTAAATAATTGTACACAGAATGTAATAGTTGATTTGTTTATTATTATTAATTCACCAGCTACCAACATTGAAAAATAAATATTGTAAATGATGATGTTGGTAGTCTTCTATAACTCATGTACATCTACATATTATGTAGACGAGTATTGTATTCATTCATTTTTCGGTGTTGTATTTTTTAGTCTTTATAATTGTTGTTTTATATAATTTTATGCTCTTCTTTCTCCAACGTTTGTATCGTACACATCGTTTTCAATTTATGTGCTTAACTTTGATGATGAACACATCGGTCGGCACGATGTGTCCACAAAAAATATGTTGAAGTTAAATAAATTTAAATTATAAATTAATATAATTCTTCATGTATATATTGTTGTGAAATATAATCATTTGTATAAATTAAAGTTAAAAAATATACAGTCCACATTTTGTATTGATAAAATAGACTAGTGGCGAATTATTTATTGTCCAGCGTCGCCAGATGATATCTTGCATTTTGTGTCAGAAAATCGATTGAACCACCGATTCTTGTACTGGTGTTACAACTACGTTAACATCTCACTTATTTGCTTTTACAAGCAATTAAGTTTAATATTAAAAGATGGCATTCAATCTTAAAATTTTCTGCTACTGGAAATTGTCGAGACATTGTCTACATTATCTACGCCATTGACTACGCGGCACAGCTTAAATTTGTTAACTCAGAAATCGTGATTAGAACGAAATAAAATTATCTAACATTAGTATCTAGTTTTTTAAAACTATGTATAAATATTTGTATTTCGCTTGAAAATCAGCAGTATGAAAACTTGATATCATTTCTCGAGGCTTCATTTCAGATTCACTTTATTTTCAATAACATATTGATTATCTCGGTCATATTAATTTAATTTTGTTTAATACAAAATAAATACTGTCAAGTCAATAATTGATAAGTAAATAAATTTGATGTTGTAGAATATTGGATGTTACTTAAAACTAAAAATCTATCGAATAGGTATGATACAAAAGTTGATATTTTTCAGTTAACAAGGGTCGAACCATATGCCAGAAGATGTCAAAAGTTGTTTTTGCTAACTATACTCATACATAGTATTATAAAAATCATTCGACGATTTTGGAATACAATTCTAGAATAAATTTGAAAAATATCTGTCGGTTCCTGATGTGGCCTTAAAAAAAACAACTCAATAATATTTTTATGCTTCAGATAATAATGTAATAATAATTTTTTAATTTAAAAACTTTATGTATTATTTTTGTATAATATAATACATAGTAGACGAAACGAACGAGCGCTTCGATATCGTTTTAATTTTGTTGACGGAATATAACAAAATTCTATAAATAATTCATAGTTCTTTCTCTTCATAAATTTTGATTTGAATTTTTTTTTTAATATCAGTCTCTTGAATTTATAATTTAATTGCATTTTATTTGAGTTTTTATTATATTGTATACAGTTATTATTTTATATAATTCTGATTAATTTGCTGACACATATAGAGTAGTGAAAAATATAAATAATATTTGTATGGCGATTTTAGCCGTCTCAAAACCAACACAAATGTCGATACAAGCTCGAGTGTGATAATATGCACTTCACATTTCCTTACAGTGGAAATATTGATCACATTGGGTTGGTTTGCAATTTAATAAAGTTTATTATCAAAAGGTACCATGTAAGTGTGTAATCCGAAATTATCTAATGGTATTGAGAAATGTGTAATTTCGTATATGGTAATTGTTCTGTTGCAGCATAATTTTGGAATATCTGTAGCTTTGTAACTGCAACATCGTGCTCTAATGGAAGATTTGGCCAAATTGCTTTAAGAAATAGAGTTTTTTTAGCGTTAATTTGCTGCATTAATTGGTTTATGGAGATATATAGAGTTTATGGAGATATATAAGTCTTGCAAAAAATCCGGGAAGTTGGTGAAATAAGCGGCACAAAACAAAAAAATTCACTTCAGTTAGAGGTAGACATTTTGTATTTTATTAATACTTTGTTGTACTATTTTAAGGGACAATTTAAACGGGCATACAAGAAAAAATTTTTGGCGACAAACATTAGCATCAAAAATAATAAATTGGCATCACAAATAATATTTTGGCACCACATATGAAAAAACAAACAAATATTTTTGAAGGACATTATTAAATACTGTGGCGACAAACATTGACATCAAAATTAATAAATTGGCAACAAATATAATATTTTGGAACAAAAAAAAATTATTTTTAGTAGTAAAAAAAAAAAAAAAAATCGAGACAAAAAATTAAATTTAATCGATTTTGTATTATTTAATATTTGATGGGGGATCGATATAAAATATTGCAGTGTCATTAATAGATTCTATATAATCCGCTCCTACGTGCGGCACACAGTGCGACATGTTTGCTTATCCTGGCTCCTAAGTTAAATTAGGGATCTCCATTTTCCGGAATATTTTAAAATTAATTAAATTTTTTTATTTATAAATTTGTTGCCAGTTAATTATTTTTGTCGCCCAAAATGTTTATTTCGATGCCAAAAAATAATTTTTGTGTACCCTTCCAATAGTGCCAAAAAATTATAAATGTTGCCAAATTATTATTGTGATGCCAAGAAATTTTTGTTTGTTGCTCATTAATTTGTGCCGTTTTATTATTTTTTTGTATCTCAAATATTAATTGTTTGTGTGCCGGTTTATTGCCAGCCCTATTTTAATTAAAGTTTTGTTTCTGTTTACTATCTGTTCTTAATTTTTTGGCGAGCGGGAGCTATCAAAAACGAATAAGGGGTGATGCGTGGGCATTTACGAGCCAATCGAAAATACACAACTTTAATCACCGAGAAACTCAAATGTCAAAATGTATTATTAGAGGTATCGGCCATGGCAATCGAAATGTGGTAGCAGAGTATACACTTATGGCCCAAACATTTTTTAGTATTTTTCAATAAAAATCATATTTTTCTATGGAATCTGTGGTAATAACCAGGCGATTTAAACGCAAACTGCCACAATATTTGCAAATGTCAAAATTTATTATTAGAGGCATCGCCAGTGCGGCGGATTCCAAAAAAACTTGGCCAAAAGTGAAAAACTTAAGTAAAGTGCATATCATTTTCATGCTTGTTTCGGTCGTTGATTACGAATCTGAAATCAGAGTTGCAACATTAAAAAATAAAACCGAATTATGCGCAAAGCGCAATAATAACCGTATTTCTTGGACAACGTTACAACAGAAATTGCACAAAAACATGTCTTTATTATCATCTGATTACGATCGGTGATGACGATGAACACATCTATGACCCCCTGTTGAAAGTGCGGAATCCATGGGTCGACCCACCTTTCATGTCAGTACTATAGGCTGGCATGAAGCAATGCAATGTGCAGGTGGTTTAAACAAAAGCGGGTCTATAGCCGTACGTCCTCGAGTTGGCTGGCAACGGCGTAAGGTCGGACGTTAAAAGGGAACTGCGAAAGAGTTGGGAGTGCCTAGAGCTCCAGAAAAGATTGCAGAGATAGAGACAAAAAAAAAAGACAAAAAAAAAGATAAAAAAAAAATGTCTTTATTATAATAAAATTATACTCCTAGCAGATATCAAAGAAAAGGGAAACAATTAATCAAATCTAATATTTATATTTTTCTCAATAAAATATCACTTATGAAAGGTTACACAATGTGAAACGATTCAAACGCCGTTTGAAAAAGTCATGGTCATAGAAAGGTGAACCACCATAAACGAATTCAAAGCCAGGATTGGCGTTCTAGAATCTGGTCAAACTATTGATTTTTATCTCTACTGTCAGCAATTAACCAGACTGCAACAAGCAAATATAAAAAAAAGTCAAAATTGATCAACCATTTGTATCGATCTCTGCAAACCAAGTTCTACACCGATAAGATTAGGAAACTTCCCGAAAAAGAGCAAAAGGTCATAGATAATAATGGCTAATATGTTCTAAAATAAAACTCATTTTGAATACAAGAAAAATTTAATCAAAAAATGACAAAAAATCTCTCAATAGTTTTTCGCCAACCCTTTTTTCAAAAACTTCAATAAACTCAAATTAGTAGCTTAAAGCAGCCAATTTTTTTTTATTTGGAAGATAATACTTTCACCTACGACCTCTGAAAAGTTTTACAATCGAACACGACAGAACAACACAACCTTTTGATAATAACATATCGTATATTAAAGATTGACAAGAGATAAATATCGACTACAATTACTGCTTTTTTGATATTTGATACTTTCAAAATTAGTATATTACAATTTATTTTCATGTTTTACTTACTTTCAGAAGTTGATTACATTTTGTCCGATAAGAATTGGTTGTGCCTTCGATTTTCTGTATTACTTTTAGTAAGCGCATTGTTTACCATTTCCGTAACAATGTTGATACTACTCGAACAAAGGTTTGTGACGAATATTCCAGAGCAGGTAGAAGAAAATGTAATCTTCTCTGAGTGATACCTGAGCGTTAGACATGTACTTTAGCCAACCCAATGAACAAAAATTCCATCTAGGAACTTTTTTTTTTTTGGACTTTTGGCTATATGCTTTTTTTGATTTCGCCGCACTGTGCATTGGCCATGACAAGCGAAAGGTATACATTTTTGGCTAAGAATTTGTTTGTTGCTTTCCAATTAAAATTATATTTTTCTATGGAATCTGTGGAATAGCCAGGAGATTTAAACGCAAATTGGCGCGATATTTGCAAAGGTTAAAATTTATTATTAGTCGTGTCGGCCATGGCAATCGAAACGTATAGTGTATATCATTGATTTTTTTTAATTCGATGGGTACATGTTCATCGTATTTAGGAAGGTTATAATTTCATTTAATGGCAACAGAGTTTAACGGAAAACAAGTTGAAAAAAAAAATTGATTCATGTATTGGATAAAGCAGCAGTTGCGAATTTATTTGAGGAGAGCGGTTGAGTTTAAAGTTAGCTCGAGTTGAGTTCGTACCCATTATACTTTTTCGGACCGTGTTGAGTTGGAGATTATGTAGGGTGTTGAGTTTGGGGTTAGGATGTGGGCTGCATTTGTGGGCGAGTTCAGTTTGATAAGGGTTGGTTTGGGATTGAGTCGGGGTTCATTCATCCGTTATGTTGGGGATTCATTTAGGGTTGAATTGAGATTTGATTTGGAGGTTGGCTTAAACAATTCTGAGTTGGATTAAGTTGACCATTTAGTTGAGGGTTCCATTGATGGTTGCGTTAAGGGTTGAATTGTTGTGGAGAAGAGTGTTGAGTTATAGGGTTCAGTTGGGGACCTATTTGGAGGTTGATTCAGGGGTTGAGGCAGAGATTAGATTAAGTTGAGTTCTTATACGCATTTTGTTTTCGAACCGTGTTGATTTAGTGTTTGAGTTAAACGTTGACTTTCGCGTTGAGTTGAGGGTTCAATTAAAAGTTGAGTTCAAGGTTGGGGTTCGAGTTGAGTTAAGGTCGCGTTAGTGTTGAATAGGTTTGCGTTGAAGTTGAGTTTGATTTGAGTGAGGGATACGGTTGGCGATTAATTTGGGATCGACTTGAGGGTTGAAAAAAGTATTTATACGGTCACATAATTTTTACTTAATTTAAAATGTTAATTTCATTACAAAACTAATTTTCATTTTTTAGGTAGATTTAATTTGTAACTAAATCACACTTCAATGTTCAATATTTTAAAAAATTGTTGATTCAAGCAATAAGACCTTGTTTAATCAAAAAAGACGAAAATTCACGACAATTAAGTATTTATACGTTTTCAATATTTTATTGGAATATTGTTTAAACTGCTTACCTATTATCGCGGTGCTGCTGAAATTTGAAGTCACTTTCAATCCCAAATTTTTCAGCCGAACTAACCGAATTGTCTTACAAAACATTAACATAACCTTCTTTGGTTAAAAATTAGTCTAAAAACTCATGTATCCCACACGTTAAATTTGGTTTCGTTACTAAATAAACCCTTTTACCTTTTTACAATCATTTAAAGACCTTTTTATACGGTCTCTAGCCCATTCCAATCGACCAATTTTATTTTTCATTGAAATGAAAGACTTCTTTTATCTGAATTATCCAACACAATCACCAAATTAGCCCCAACCCAACCCTCAACTCAATCACCACTTGAACACCAAATCAACTTTCATTTGAACCCTCAACTCAATCCACAACTTAACCCTAATTCTATTCCTACCACACCCACTAAATATACCCCAGCTCGATCCCGACTCAATCCACGTATTAGCGAGATTGAACCCAACTTAAGCCAATGCTCAACGTCCAACTCAATTCTCAAATCAAAAAGGTCCAAATGAACTCAACTCAAATCAACCCAATCTAACCTCCAACTTAAACTCTCAGCTGAATCTAGCATTCAACTTCAATTTAACCTAACGCAATCTTAACTCGACCCAAATCTTATCAGTCAACTCAACGGTAATGTTATTCTTCAAATCAACACAGCCCAAACACTACTTGAGTGCTTAAACTCAGCTCAAATCGACTCAACCTAATGTTCAACTGAAACCCTCACTCTACCACAACTCAAGGTTACTTAACCCCAAATCTCATCTCCAACTAAACCCTCAATTCGACCTTCAATATAATCGTCACTAAAACCGCTCACTCAACCCAAACCAACCCTCAACAAAATCCTAAACTCAACTCCAACACAGACTTCATCGTGACATTCAACTAGATTCCTCCCTCAACCCAACTCCAAACTCAATCGTTGAGTTGTTCAACTCAATCGCTAAATCAAAGCTATTCGAAAACTACATAATTTTATGAACTCAGCTTAAGCTAGACTTAAGTCGACCCCTAAGTAACCCACTAACCAACCCTAAAATTAACGCAAAAATCAATCCCAAACCCAACCCAATTTACATCTACAACGCGACCCTAAATTCATGATTAACCGAACTCAACTTAAACTTATTTCCATTCAACCCTCAAACCACTCCTAAATAAATCCCCAAATGAACCATTAACTTAATCCCAACTCAACCTCAACCCTAATTCAACATGCACTGAAAAACACGTTCCGAAACCGAAAAACCACATTCGTATATGATCATTTATATGAACCCTTAATCTAAACCTACAAATAAATCGTAAACTCTAACTAAACCCGGAAATTGATCCCCAACTTAACCTTCAGCACAACTCCAAATGCAAAGCTCAACTCAATTTTCAAACTAGCAAATATAAAAAATTGTTATTTATATTAACAGGTGGTTTTAGTTAATTCGTATGGTAGGTACATGCGATTCTCTTGACGTACAGGTACCAAGAGAGACTAGATTGGTAAAAAAACATTCAAATCGGACAAGCCGTTCTTGAAAATTCGTGGGTACACACATCCAGACAGAAGGACGAACATTTTTTTGAGTTGTTCGGCCTCAAGGACCTTCAAAACAACGATAAAAGTTGTTTTGGACATACAAAATGTTTGGTCCATTTTAGCAGGGATTCAATAACATTGGTTCTTACAGACCGAAGTTTATAGTCCTTTCAAAAGTTAAATTTTAAACTTACGCAGCAGAAGATGTCAAAAGTATGTATGTAGCTCTGATCAAAATTAATATTTCAAGTTCTAGTGATTTGTAAAACATTATAAATTTAAAATTAACTACAACAATTTTATTTTTTTGATGTCCCTCACTGAACTTTTTAAAAGGTTGCAAGCCTAATCGCGGGTCATTCTTAAACGACTTTATTAAATGCAATCAAACACGTATCTTACTTATTTTGCATTAATATTCAAAAAAATATGTAGCGCGTTAATTTCTAGATTTATAAATGTTTCCTTTATTCACTTAAATAAATAAATTACTTTATGCATAATTAAATGTGATATATTACCGTACAATATGCTAATTTAAGCCATAAATAATGCATAATAATACATACATAGTTTAAATGCAATGTATAAAAGTTTGTCTACATAATTAAAAAATTTGCATTTTATTTCATTCAATTGCAAAATTAGTTTAATTTTTTTTTTTACTTTTCTATATATGCAGCTTAACTTTTTTTACTATATAGTATACACGTAGAGGTATGTGCTCTAAACAAAAACAAATACAATTTATTAGTAGTATTTGTTTCGTTGCTAATGTACAATAAACATAAAAGCATTAAACTTTTGTTGTTATTCCTATTTTCCATAGAATTTCTTAAACAAATATGAAACTTTAATAAATTGAAATCCATCACGGCTTGTCATCAACAGTACGTGGATCCATTTAAGAGCAAATTACTCAACCTTTAATTTTTCTCCCCCATTTTACATTATTTGTGCTTTTTCTCGTTCACCTGAATAATCATAGAATGTTGAATACTTTAATATTTTTCGACTTGGCAACGTTCGTTGATTTGCCATCGTAATTCGGCAAAAATAATTCCCTTTCAAAATTATTATTCATTATCATAATAAATCCAATATTTTATTGCCATTTCAGCAAATAATTTGACCTAATCACGATTATTAAATGGCTTAAACATGGTTTAGGGTGGACATTCATTCACTAACGAATATTATTAATGTCATAATAATAAAATATTTGTTGACAAAATCACATAAATCTATCAAACCGGTATCCACATACCTGCTCAAATGTTAGCTTAAAAAAAAATGTTAAACTTGGAAACAGGGTGTTAAAAAAAATATAGCGCTGTTATTTATAAAAATCAATTCTACATTATTTGTTAACACATCAGTAATATCGGTGGCGACTTTAAGGCAATACACACCAAAATCATTGTGGTTTAGCGCTTTTCTAAATATTATCACTCCGATTCCCATAATCGTACACCTCATTTTTCATGACTAAAGTCACGTCACATCCGTTTCCGCTTGACAGAAAAAAAAAACTTTCAGCGAAATCAAACGACAGAAGTTGCCATTTGTCGCTCGGTAAACATTTTCGGAGCGATGCACTAACACGATTACATTTATATGTCATCGAAATGATATTTAAACGTCAAAGCAAATATAGGGAAAATTATATTTATAAAATAACAAAATATTTAATAAATACTCCTATTGACGTTGTTTTTTTTTTTCCTGCGTATTTGTAAATTTTAAAATATAATATAAATTAATAATAGATATAAATATAATAATAACAAATAACTGTACATATAATATATTAATTTAAGTGTTATATGTTAATAATAATTTGTGTGTGGAATCGTGTTCGTGTATAATATAATATAATATCACAGAATATATATAAACAGAACAATATCTTCTATAGCGCTTTAGTCCTAAGCTGGTGAACAAATATTTACGTTATTGTTTTTTTCGACTGATTTTGATTTAGAAAAGATAGAAAAATCATTTTATATGCAATCAATGAAACAAAAAAAATTACAAAAATGTTTGTACCCACCTCTTCCTATTGATAAATAAAAATCAGTACAATTTTAAAACGAAAGAGACATCTTTACACTTTATAATGTGCTTAAAAGAGATAGATATTCGTGAATAATTTTTGATTTTGGTCTAGTTAGCTTAGCGAAAATTTAAAATCAAATCAACAAATAAACAAAGGACCAATACAAATAAATTAGAAATGATACACAAACTCATACACAACCTTATGGGAGTTGCAAGTTTTCTTTTTGTTATTTCTTTGATATGATTTTAAAGTTTCGCAAAGCTAACTAGACCAAAATCAAAAATTATTCACGAATATCTATCTCTTTTAAGCACATTATAAAGTGTAAAGATGTCTCTTTCGTTTTAAAATTGTACTGATATTTATTTATCAATAGAAAGAGGTGGGTACAAACATTTTTGTAATTTTTTTTTGTTTCATTGATTGCATATAAAATGATTTTTCCATCTTTTCTAAATCAAAATCAGTCGAAAAAACAATAACGAAAATATTTGTTCACCAGCTTAGGACTAAAGGGCAATAGAAGATATTGTTCTGTTTATATATATTCTGTGATAATATAATATAATCTGTAAATGTGTAATAAGAATTAAGAAATAGTTTAATAATGAATAATTGCTGTGTGTGTGATGCTCTAGTATCGGAGAAATTTTTTGTTTGCGCTAACGTGTGTAAATGTATAATACACAGTAAGTGTGCCGGTGTTGATTCTGAAGAAGTATTTGACGTTATCGCAAATATTCCAAATTTTTCATGGTCATGCAATGTGTATGTGTTAATCGTTTGGACGTTAATGGCGCTAAAATTGCATCAATTGTTGCGGATTTAGAAGAACTAAAAAAATTGCCGCAGAAGGTATCTCATCATGATTGGAACAATGGTACGGTTACAAGCTTACCCACCCCATTACAAGCTCAACATCCAGTATTATCATCGTCATCATCATCAATATCTCCATCTTTATCGTCACCCAACCGGAATGCGATTCGTGGAAACAAAAAAAGCAACATTAGTAAAAATTTAGCTAAAGAAAAATTACCTGCTATCACAAATGAAACTGGACCATCTGCAAATACACGGTCAAAAGACATTGTTACAAATTCCACCATTACCGATGATGCAAATACCGTTGAGGATGAGACGGCAACAAATATAATATTTTGGAACAGAAAAAAATAATTTTTAGTAATAAAAAAAAATAAAAAATTCTAGACAAAAAATTAAATTTAATCGATACAAATTATTTAATATTTTATGGGGATCGATATAAAATGTTGCAGTGTCATTAATAGATTCTATATAATCCGCTCCTACGTGCGGCACGCAGTGCGACATGTTTGCCTATCCCGGCTCCTACGTCCCCCAAGTTGAAATCTAAAGCCCCTCGGAGGGCTAAGGGGGGAGAAGCGAAGCGACCTCCCGCGTGCCCGTGAGAGTTACCGAAGCCGTTAGCCTCTACAATTCTAAGTTGAATTAGGAATCTCCATTTTCCAGAATATTTTAAAACTAATTTCAATTTTTTAATTTTTAATTTAAAATTCATATAAAATAAAATATTTCCAATTTTATTTAAATGTTTGTAATTATTGCTTTCATTAATGAAAATACATAAAAAAAAAAATTTATTGAACTTTTAATTTTTTTTTTGTTAATTTTTTAAAATGAATTTAAAATGGACCTTTTTTTATTCAGTTTGAAAATGAATTAAAAAAAAAATGAAATAAAATTGTCTTTTTTTTTTTGTTAAAGTTCCATTTTTAATTCATTTTTTCAATTTTCGATTTTTTGTCTAAAACAACATTTTTAATACAGATTTTATTTATTCAAAATGAATTAAAAATGGTTCCAATTCTTCATACTAAAATCACCATTTTTAATTCAGTTTTGATGTACATTTTTAATTCAGCCTTTATTAATTCGTGTAGCCGGAGTCGTCGATAACTTGCATGGTACCTTGAAAAATCCTGATTTTTGGCTACCCGGGGTTCTAGTTCGCGATTTTCAAGAAAGACGCCAATCAAAAAACGAGGAAGGAGCTCGCAGCAAAGTATCAATTTAATTTCATTCAATACTTTAAATTACAATATTTTAAATACTAATTTGCCAAATGCCCACAATAATATTATCACAATTCATCCTAATATTCTAAATTCATATTTATCTAATTCTAATAATATCATCAATGGATCTAACAATGTCTTCAACAATAGCTTGTCAATTTTTTATTTTAATTGTAGTGGCATGCGTTCAATATCAAAAAATTTCTATCTTGGAATATTGGAATCTAATTACGACGTAATAATTCTGACCGGAACATGGCTTTTACAGTGGATTTCAATGATGCGGAGTTTTCCCCTTTGGACTTTTGCGTTTTCCGTCGCGATCGGTATAACATTAGTACAAAACGGAAAGGTGGTGGTGTGCTTATTGCAGTTCGGAAAATTTATTCTTGTGAATTTTTATTTTCCGATCCAATCATTGAGTTGATGGCTGTTAAACTCAAACTAGGTAAATTTTACATAATAATTAACACAGTCTACTTTCCTCTAGAGCCCTCCGCGCCTTTTTGTCATGATTTTATTGACAAGATCTCATGTAATTTATTACCTTTTATTTCGGATAACACTGACTTTGTTATTTTCAGCGATTTCAATTTTCCAGATCTAATTTGGATGATGGTTGACAATATGTTCATTCCTGCTAACACGAATGATTCTTCAGCCTTAATCTGTGATTTTATGGCAAACATTGGTTCTTCACAAATAAACAGTGTACCAAACAGCCACGGCACTTATCTGGATTTGGTTTTCTACACTAATAATAGGTATTTTAAACTAGCATCATACGACGACTTTGCCGGTTCTTCGAGTGTTTATCATACCCCGGTTTCATTTCAGTTGTTCTACAAAACTTCTAATAATTTGAACTTCACTAAATATTGTACCGTATTTGATTATTCGCACGCCGACCACAGCTCACTAAATAATTTTTTAGCTGAAGTGGATTGGGCTTATACTATATCAAGCATTGACATCAACAGTTCATTAGATACCTTCAATGAATTATTGAAGGTTGCTTTTGAAAAATTTGTTCCTAAAAAATTAATGAATAAGTCTCATACCCGGAACGTTCCATGGTTTACTAAGGAACTCAAGCAGCTAGAAGCCCTGCGTAATAAAAGTCACAGGAAGTATAGGCGTACAGGGTTGGCCCATGACTATATTCAGTTTAAATCTCTGCGCAAACAGTTTTGCTATCTCACCCGATTCCTGTATAACAACTACATAATTGACATTGAAGACGATTTGCGATGTAATCCGAAGAATTTCTGGAGATTTGTCAAAATTAAGAACCATAATAACGGCTTGCCGTCATTTTTAGAATTCCATGGTCAAAAATCAGATAACCCAGAGGCAATCTGCGGTTTCTTCGCTGAATATTTTAGCAGTGTTTTTGTTAAGAATAGCTCGCTCTCTCCTATATTAGCTAACTGCAATAATTCAAAAATTGTTTTTTCAGAGCTTGACTTGATGAGCGCTTTGAGGAACTTGGACGTTTCTAAGGGACCTGGACCAGATGGTTTACCAGTGTCTCTATTGAAGCTGTGTGCAGTCGGTTTTGCCGCTCCTTTATGTTATCTATTTAATCTGAGCCCCAGCCAAGGCAAATTTCCTGATCTCTGGAAGATATCAAGTATATCATACCGATCCACAAAAGCGACCCCCGCAGTGAAGTAACAAATTATCGTGGAATTGCAATACTGTCTTGCATTCCTAAAGTATTCGAGTCAATGGTTAACAAAGTGATCTATTTTCACTCCAAGCAACATATTAGCACACGTCAGCATGGATTTTTTCCTTGCCGCTCAACGGTCACTAATTTAACGGTCTTTCAAAATAATTTAATTAATGCTGTTGCCTCGAAAGTTCAAGTCGATGTCGATAAACTTAATCACAGGATATTAGTGAATAAGCTCAGTGAACTTAATTGCGACATTATTCCCATAAATTGGCTTATGTCTTATTTATCGGATCGCAAAATGTTTGTCAAGATTAACGATACTTTCTCAGAATGTGTTATTGCGACATCTGGGGTGCCTCAGGGTAGTCACTTGGGTCCACTATTATTCTTATTGTTCATTAACAATGTTGTGGATTGCTTCACATTCGCAGACTGTATTCTATTTGCTGACGACATGAAAATATATGCAAACATATCATGTGAATTAGATCGCGATCAATTTCAGCGGGACCTGAACACATTTTGCGGTTGGTGTATTACTAACCTTATGTTTCTGAATGTTGATAAGTGTCACGTGATCACCTATTCTAGGTCTAAGTCTCCAGTAGTTTTTGACAACTTTCTAAATGATATTAGTTTGAAGAGAGTTAATATGATTACTGATTTGGGCGTTATCTTTAGCTCGGATTTAACGTTTAACGCACACATCGATGCGGTTGTTAACAAAGCCTTTTCGATGTTGGGGTTCATTAAAAGATATTCGAAGGAGTTTCACGACACATTAACTTTCAAGTCACTGTACACTTCTTTTGTTCGTTCACAGATTGAGTACGCGACTGTCATATGGTCCCCCTCCCCGTTCTACCAGTCTCATTCAAACAGAATTGAAAGTGTTCAGAAACAGTTTTTGTTATTTGTTCTCAGAAAATTACCGTCTCTCGAACGGGACAATAATTTCAGACTATCACCATATGTAGACGGATGCCGTTTCCTGGATCTCCAATCTTTAAGTGCTAGACGTACATGCGCAAGTGCCACATTTGCACGGGACATCATTTGTGGTAAAATAGACTGCTCCGATATTCTTTCATGCTTTAATATTTATGCTCCTCAGCACAGCTTACGCCCCCGGGAACTTCTTCATATTCCGACTGCAAGTAGCAACTACAGTTTCCATGGCCCTATAGCGCGTATTCAACGAGACCTCAACGCTGTAGCGGATTGTTTCGATTTCAATATTTCCAGAGATGAGTTTAAAAAACGAATCGCTAGACTTTTGTTTTAAATGTTAGATCTATTGATGTGGTTATAACCTTATCTTGTATTGTATAAACTTGTTTAACTTTTTATAATATTTTTAATATTGTAAGCCATTTTTGCATGAACATGCTGTTGGTTAATAAATAAATAAATTGTTTTAAGGTAAAAATTTTGACATGGGAAAATAAAAATATCAAAAAACGATCATCTTTTTACTCGGATTCGACTCGGAGTCTGTTTTTTTGTTGCAACAGGAAAACCACAAAATCGAATTAATTTCTAAATTGGTTAGTTGCGTAAATTTCTTGCGTCTTATAGCAATATTAATAAATATTTTTCCACTATTTCCACAAAAGCATTGGTGCTACCCTAACACATCCAAATATTAAGACCTCAGAGCAGTGGAAACCAGTTTCCGAAAAATTATTGATAAAACCAGATCATCTTTGTCTTTGGCCGCACGCCAAACTGATCTTTATAAGTGGCTAATTAAAGACCAAGAATAATTATCAAATTTTTATTACTAAATTAATGTCTTTAATCAGGAAGAGGGCAGCGTGTCTTCTCCATTAAATCTGGTATAACACAATTATTATTGCCTCTAGAAATTGTTTGCGATATATATGTTAGTTTGGCCAGAATTATTCCTTGCTCCATTGGCTGGGTAAGTGAAGTGGTATTTTTATACTGCTAGTGAAGTTGTATATCATCGTCGAGAAATGCAGAATGTGTAAGTTCATTTTTTCTAATTTTGATTTTTTCGCATCAAACGAAAGAGGGAAACATTTTGCATCGATTGCCATTTATAAAATATTATAAAAAGTTTTTCTAAAGGGAGAAATTTAGAAATTAATTTATTTAGTGTTTGCTTGTAGACGATAAGGAGAGTGAAAAATAATTTTCATTGTCTCCTGAAAAAAATTGTTTGTGGACTTACACAATTTACATTCCTCGACGACGATATAAACATAAGTACATAATATATACTCTAATTAAAAAAAAAATCGAGGTTTTACTGTATACAATACGTAAAACCTGTCTTTCAAAACAAACGGCTCAAATGATATCACTAAATAAAATTAGAAATTCACCTTAATTATTTTTTTTTTGCCTAATTTGTTTAGTATTTATCAACCGAAAAGCTCTCTAGGTCTTGGACTCGAAAAATTTATGATGAATATGTTAGTATAACATAAAAATAAACGTAATCCATTGTACAGGTTCGGATAATGCAAGAAAAGATGCAAGGCGAGAAGCGATTTCGCTTATCGGGTTGATTCTATTAAATTCCCACAACACACAAAAAAATATTGCGGTGTGAATGGTATTTTATCCGAATTAAACTTTATTTTCTATCCAATAGTACCATATTAACTCCGCAAGATCGGGTACAAATTTTAAAATATCCAAAAGGATCGAACAGTATACTTTTGCACCGTTTGGAGTAAACGCAAAAGTTGTCAACAGCGGATTTTTTTAAAAGGTACTTCCCAGAGATTATTTTCATTCTATCGGAGTAAATATTTACACCGTTTGGAGTTTTCGTGAAAAAGTAAAATTGTAAGAGAATTTGGCTGTATTAGTTAAATTCGCTAAAGCAACCTGCATATTCCTTCTGTATAATAGAATTTAAATTGTGATATAATCAGTCTAGTCGCAGCGGCCTGATGAGAAGATTCAATTTTCTTACAATCTTCGGAACATATTAAAATCATATATGTACATTAAAATAAAATACCAATGGGATAAAACCATACACTCAAAAAATGTGTGGTGTTAATTGGTTTTTTATCCGAAAAAGTATTTATTTTTCTCCAACTGAATATAGTTTTATAAAATGAAATACGCATCAACGGATAAACATTTTTATCTATCCGAAAAGATAAATTTTTATAAAAACTCCTTTTGGATTTAATAAAATGCACCTCTAGGTGTTTTCCTAAAGATGAATGTTCCTGTTTGGTTTTTATGCGGTGTAAAAGATTTTATCCAAATGTATTTTCTGCCATTTTTATTATAATATCCGATTGGATTCAAATTATAAATATCCGATCGGTGGGACACTATGTAACACCAATTCGGTGTTGTGGTGACCTTTTTTTTTTTTGTGTGAACGTTGAATTTTATAATCTTTGGTTCATGTATTAATAATTAATGAAAGGATTAAATACCGATTTAATAATTAGGGTAAACATTTCAGTAGATAATTATTAAGTAATTAAGAAAAAATTTAAATTAATCAACTCAAATTTTCCGTTTTCTTTAGAAAAAGCTTAAGAATATTGCATTTTTGGTTTAAATTGATTTATAGTAGGATTAACAAGAAAAGGAGTAATACAACCACTTAATGGTTGAATAAAAGTCATACATACAATATTTTAGATTTATAAATGCTTGTCTAAATCGATGGTATATTTATCGAAAAATTGTTTTTTTTTTTAAATTAAGATAAGAAAGGCCATTGTTAAGTTTTTATTACATGTTTGTTAATAAAAATCACCTGGAATCTGATCCTTCATGATTTAATTAGCACTCTACTAGAAATGTTTGCAAGATCGCGACTACGATTTTCGGGTTTCTTTTAAACCCCCAGCAAGTTTAAATCGTTACTCTGCCCTGGATGTTGTTTGTGAAACAACCGCCATTCAAAGACTTATTCGACTGACATAAACAAATCTTGTCCTAATTTTACTTTCAAAATATGTATAACTGCACCCTTTTGTCAAAATCAACAGATAAACATGATTGTAAATAATTGCACATGGATTCTAACTGGTTTCATATGGTGACTAGGTAATTCGATTCGAAATGTCTACAAAATATGATTTTGTAATAATAGGTTCATACAAAAGAAATTCTGGTTCACAACAACAATTGAAAGATTATTTATAATGTGGCATAACTGCGAAATCATCTGACATCACAGTCACAGGACAAACTAAACGCAACCGTCTAAAAATAAAAATTTAACTCACATAGACCTCCCATACCTGAGGTTTTCCTTCAGCCGAGAGTTTCCCAAAAAGGTTTGTAATCGTTGCAGGTGACCGCTATGTATGTAAATTAAATTTTTAAATCTAAAGCAGTGTTGTGCCGCGTAATCTACATGGCGTAATTACACGATTGTCTACACGTGTAGACAATTCAAAAATGACGTCGACAATGTAGACAATGTCGACAATGTAGACAATGCAGCGACAATACACAGCAACAAAATTTTTTGATAACTTCATATTTAAGTGGAATTAATTCAATACCTATGCACGTGCATAGTTTAAAATGTGATATTTGTATATTTGATTCATTTGGCGACTTATCATTTTAAATGCCAGAATACTGTGCTTAAAAATTGCAAATATTTGATATTATGTGTCTTGTGTTACTAAAAGTGTTTTAAAAATGTTAAAGTTTAACTTGTATGTATTTATCAATTGAAACGTAGTAAATTTATGATCTAATTTAATTTCAAAAACGTTTAGTGCCCCCAAGATTTATTTATAGTGAATTTTACATTAAATTTATGTAAAGTTTAAGCACAGTATCCTGTTATTTAAAATGGTAAAACTGTACCAAATAAATCAAATATACAAAACTCACACTTTAAATAATGTATTGGATTAAATAGATTCCCCAATAATTACAATTTTAACAAATAAAAATAAAAATTACTCGGACACTATTTCCGTGTAACTTCATAAAGCAAATTTATGTTGTAGTTCACTTCTGTCCGCTGGAGGACATCGTAGATCGTACCATATTCGTCAATAGTTTTACTCAATTTTAAACGTAAAGACACTTTTGGTTTGTTTCTTTGGTTTGGCAAATTTTCTGAAAACTTTGCTTCTAATTCTTCCTCGATATCTGTACACAATACATCATTAATCCTAAGGGAATAATATACGTGTAACAATTTTTTCGATCGCTCGAAAGTTAGACGATTCCTTATTGGCGAATGCACGTATCCCCAGCTAGAAAATAATATTTCTTCAATTTTTGCTGATGATTCCGGAATTTTAAGGAATTGCTTTGCCATTTGCGATAAAATGGGATGCTTTATTTCAGCCATGTTCAAAAAAACTATTGGTTTTTTATGTCTTTCTCATATAGAGCATTTTGAAATATGTACTTTGATATCTAAATTCATCCTATTCTTCGATCCCCTCTCCGCTTAATTTTTTAAAGAAATAATGTGTATTTTTTCTAAATGATCCTTTGTAAGTTTGCCAATATCCATATGAGGATGCAAATAAAATGCTGCCAAGGCATATTCGTTCCAAGACATTTCCTTCCGAATATTCAAATTCAATTTAAATTTAATTGGCAATTTAAGATCTCGTCGTCTTAGGACTAGAGTACGCTAACCACCAAATTGCCATTTTTCGGGTTTTGATGGATTCTGAGGATTTAAAATATCCTCTTTCGTTTGCGCGTATTTACGTCTTAATCAGTCTACCCATTCCTGAGGGAACTGGTTTTGTGTTTTCCGCTATCCACTATGTCATAATGACCTCGCAAACTTTAATTTTCATTTTTCTCAAAATAGTGATTTTGTCGCTTAGCGTACTCTAGTCCTGAGACGACGACCACAAATGATCTGCATCGGCAATTGAAAATGAAGACGATTGGCACATTTTAATAATATGGCATATTGGTCGAACATCTGTAAACTTTCCCTCACCCGTTCAATGAACTGATCGTCAAAAATTAGTTTAACTTTTTTAATTTTAGACTCAGCTGCTACGATCTTCATCTCCTCCAAGTTCTTGATTAGAGAGCGGTTTGCATCTCTGTATGAGCACCATCACGTTTCACAAGGTAGTTTAAGTTTACTACCATCGTGTATGACTATTTGTCATTTTAAATCGAGGTGCTTGTATTCTTTGAATACAGTATGTAATTGCTATATTCAATACGTCCTATGCCTACAAGTTGGCGGTATGGCTATTGCAAGTATACTATGCAATAAAACGTGGTTGGTAAGTTTTCCCATTTTGACCATAGTACCTACTTGCATTATCGGAAACCACCGTATATACTTTAGCGTTGTATAGCTGCTTAGCAATGTCTACCGATTCCAGCAAAATTTCAGCTAATCTTGCTCCTGTTTCGCTTTCACCTGTTAGGTACCAAGCTTGTAAGAAGGCTTGCTCGTCAATGTCATGATGCAGCATATAGATATGTTGCTAGAACTGTTTTTCCAACCATCTATTAATAGCACTGACTCATCAGAAATACTGGTACTAGTACTAATATGTTTCTATTCCACCAATCTTAAGGGCAAGTTTCATCCAAATATTAATGCGGCTAATTCCTCATTTAACTCTATCTCTTCTTTTACACTCAATTTGTCAAATTATTTTGCAACTACTGAATTTGCATCAATCTAAACAATTAAATTTAATGTATTTCGTTTAGTTTTTTGATTGTTGTAAATAGAAGCGTTGCCCGCCACTGGATCTGTGTCCACAGGGCATTTATTATATATATTTTTTATATTGTATGTAAATTTTGTTAAATAAATAAATAAATAATAATAATAATTATTCTTAGCGATTTTTTCGTATCCCTGAGAAATTATAGCATATAAACCTAGAATGTTTTATTTTTGGTCTCCTTGCTCTAGGTTATCAATTCCGGCTATATGGTTGATTTAGGAACTTCAAATATAAGCATAGTTCGCAGAAGGTATTAAATCTATGCATAGGAAAAAACAACAAGAAAAATTTGATTGTCTACGAATTTTCTATATTGTTTACACATTAACTACATTGTCAAAAACTATTGTCTACGCTATTATCGACACTTACATGTAGACAATCTTAAATTACGTGTAGATGCACAACACTGATCTAAAGTTAATATTTGCCGAGCTTTGTAGTAAACGTTACGCGCAACTTCATTAGAGATGAATCTAACGATGCCATCACAGCGAACAGTCTGAACTTAATATCCCTTAGAGCACGTATTGAGTAAATTGATGGCTCTTAAGGTTCAGAACAAATGCTTGAATTCAGTTTTAATTTAAAAACCTTCAACTTCCAAATAATATACGGAAGGAAGGGGAGGTTAATCGCGAAACGAAAAAAAACAGACAAACCTTGAAAAGGCGTTTAAGACCAGCTGAACTCACAGGATATTCGAGAAATTATCGAATGAGCGTCGAACATCGAGTGTTGTAACTAAAGATACACTTTCATTTTGGAAAAAAATTAAGGGACTATGGAGGTTTCAGCAAAAAACAGTTGGGTATATTCGTGTAAAAAAACATTTTTACATTTTACAAGTAAAAAATGTAAAAATCTACGTAAATTACATTAAAATGTAAATTTATACAAGCTTACCTTTTAAAAATAACAAATAATAATAAGTAATTAACTGAAAATTTAAGATACATAGTAAATAAAAATTATAAGTATAACTTTATTAAAGTGTAAATTACTTTTTATAGACATTACAGATAGTTTTAGGTTTTCTACATTTAAAATTTTTTTTTTTAATGCAATATAATAAGCCGAAATCGATCGAGTGATTTTTTAAACCTTTTGTAATTTTGCGAAATATTTAACAAGTGTTTTTAAAAAATTTTTAAAAATGTGTGTATTAAGTGTGTTTCGCCAAGTGCCTACGGCAGAAAGTGTAAAAAGTATTAAGTTGGCAGATTTGGCCACCCTCGCCGTTATTTATCGTCGCCTATTTACTAAATGTGTCAATGAATAATTATAGAATTCGATGTCATATCAGAATTCGAATTTATGTATGTTAAGCCAGAATTCGGTATATCAAGCCAGAATTCGATTTTTCCTGTCAAAATTAGAGTTAATACTGTCTAAATTCGATATGTCTGAAATGAGAATTTGAATTTTTAATATCAGAATTCTTCTTACGACGCTAGAATTCGATATGACATATCAGAATATGAATTTATAATGTCAAAATTGTATATCTTATGTCAAAATTAGATAAATGATTACCGAATTCGATATGTCAAGCCAGTATTTGAGCCATTTGTTGATTTATGTCCAAATTCAATACATCAGAATTCGTTATGACATTCCAGAATTCGAAAGGTTGTCAAAATTTCATAAATCTATCTCAAGCCTTCAGAATTCCATAAACCATCTCAAAATTCGATGTGATATGTCAGAATTCGATAGATTATATCAGAATTTCAATTTTTGGATTTATGATGTAAGAATTCGATATTACAAATCAAATTTTATATTATGTCACGTCGATATTATAACTATTTCCGTATTCAAGTTATTCGGCCAAAATTCGCAATGTCTTGTCAGAATTCAAAATGTTTCTACAGAATTTGATAATATATCATCTCATGACTTCAGAATTCGATAGATATAACGGCTCAAAATTAGAGATGTCATATCAGAATTGGATATATCATCTCAGAATTCAGCACAATTTATTGAATTTTGGGACGGTATATCGAATTCTGACATAACATCTCGAATTTTGAGATGATATATCGAATTCTGAAGTTTTGAGATGTTACATCAAAGAATTCCATATCTCATATCAATTCGATAAATTTCTTCAGCGTTTGACTTCAAGATGTCAGAATTCGGTAATTCATGTAAGAGCTTGAGTTTTGGATGTCAAAATTCGAAATATCAAGCCGGTATTCGAAAATCATAGCAGTATTCGATAAAACATATCAGAATTCGACAAGTCGTGGCAGAAATTAAATTTTTTTTGACATCAGAATTTGAGTTATTAATGTCAAAGTTCGATATATCGTGTCTGAATTCGATATGTATTCCAGAATTTCTATTTTTATGACAAAATTCTACAACAGGGCAGGTCATAAGTAATCGCACAAGATTTAACTTAAATTGTTTAAACTTTCACAAAGCCAATCCCCTTAAACTTAATAACGCCTCATCATTTAAATTCGATGTTTTGAACGGAAATGGCTTTCTAAAATTATTTGTTGGATGCGGATTTTACTTATTTTAGATTCTATTTACTGTAAATTTCGCTTCCGTTTGTAAAAGAAAATTGTGTGGTGGCAACACCTACATTATCTCTCTGTGAAACTTTTGTTACTTAACAACAAGACGACAATCTTTATTAAATCATTCGTTTTACAGTGAAATTCCTTAGCTTTCAATACCTATTATGATCAAGTTTCATGATTTTACTAGGATGCCGCGAACTCAGAAATTAAATAGTGGAAGAATCGTGAAATATTTAGTCCCGAATTTATAATCGTAACTATTGCTATTGTTATAGCAGCGATTTTCGAAAATTATTTCAAAATCATGTTTAAAATTCGATACGAATTTCGAATTTACTTTCTTGTTTTGGATATTTTGTAGCAATGTTTATAGTGATAGATATTGATCACAGGATGTGAAGTTTATAAATACGAAAACTGTTACTACAACAATAGTTATAGTTGTAGTAATGACTATAAATTCGGGCCTAAAATTCCAATATTTATAATTTAGCATAGACAATTTTTGGTTTACCCTATTATATTCAACACTCACACTTATTGCATAATTCGTCAAAAAAAAACTTGTATTCCGTAAACGTACAGATTTTATTGGAAGGTGGGAACCCTCTATTTCCAGTCTAGTTACACGAGTACAAAATTTCAAGGACAATTAATAAGGAAAAACAAAACTTCGAATATTTTTTTTTTTGTTTTTTCTCCAACAAAGAGGAAAGGAAATCTTAAAGTTTTTAATTTTTTATTTTAAATTCATTTTTATATGAAAATGTGATTTCGAGGGTAAACAACAAGGGGGGAGGTGAATTAATGAAAAAATGAACGAGATGATTATACACAAATTTTATTTATAACGCAAAAAATAAAAATAAAAAATTGGAAAATGTTTGGGAAAATTATGAGAAAATAAGCATCCGGTCGAATAATAATCCTTAAAACCAGAAAAAGATATCATCGCAAGGCACAAAAAAGGAAAAATTATATTTTAGATTTAAATCTACCGGTAAGAATTTTTTTTTTGTTACATTCAACAGAGAAGTTTCCAATTTAAATGTTTATTTTGTATGTATTATAGGAGTAAAACGTTTATGGGTCTAACCCTCGTAATGTAAATTATATTGATTATGTGTATATGTGACCGCAATAATAGTAAGATTAACGAAAGGGTATATAATATAATTTGATTAAGTTTGCTGATGACAGAATGTTTAATGTTAAGGTAGTCAGTGACATGTAAAATTATAGAGTGATTTAAATGACATGTGATGATGAAATGAATGTGTTTATAATTTTACAAGCAATAATTTTAGCATGCTAATCGTACATTACCTATATGTACATACATAATTTGATACATGTTTATTTACAAAAAATAGGCGGACTGCATAATAAAATGTATTGTTTATGATTTATGACCGTTTTGAACTAAACGGACATTTATTAGGGTAACCAGAAAAGTTATTTTGATCTTGACATGATTCTTCCCTCTTTTCGGGTTTAACATTTCACAAACATTTTTTGTAACAGATTGCTTTTTAAACTCCTTAACGCAAATCATGTGGCTGAACAGAGAATTTAACGGATATTCTTATCTTGCTCTAACTAAAGATTAAGTGTTAATATCTGTTCCTAAAACAAAGTGATAATAATAGTTGATGGTTGAATTCAAGATGTTCTGTATTGGCATGAAACAGAATAATGTTATCGTCCAGTGTTTTAATTTTTTTCAGCGGTTTGGGCTTCCGGGTTCTGATGTTGAGCCACTCTCTGGTAAGTACAGGAGTTGTGGTTTGCCTAAGGAAGGTTTTTTTAAAATAACAGATATAACTTGATTAACTCATTATTTCTATTAAACATATATAGCTTTATCAACGAAAAACAATCAGTTGCTAAACGTGTTCAAAATTACTAAAATTTTAAGAAGCACAATCATTGGGCGCATTCAGGTCTCCCAATATGTTGGCGTTGAAATTTTGAATGTATTATGTGTATTCAGGTTTAACGTGTTGATTTTATCTAACATGTTGCCAACACTTGACGATTTACCGCTCGCTTTTCAATCAGCATGGAATTTACCTTAAATTAATTTTAAATTAAACAACAACAACTAAAATGCGTATCTAGCTACGTGTTCCAAAATGCATACATTCGGAAGAAAGTAAGTATACAAGCAAAATTCATTCCAATTTGAACTGTATACTAAATGAAAAAAATAAATCCAAACAAACAAAGAGTGACCACAAAAAACCTAAATTTTTCATCCATTTCGTAGACCTCATGAATTTTATTGAAAAGCGCCCTATGAAGCGGTGATATGACGAATCAAACCGGTCGCTTGCCTACCCACGCTATAATAAATTCTACATTATATGCGCATAAGCAAGATACCAAACAATTATCATAACCTGACTGCAATAACCAACGGTCCATGAACTTTTACAGGTTCAGTAATACACCCTATCTATTCCATTTTTTGCCTTATCGACTAGAATAAAAATGTGATAATATTTACCACTGCGAAAGTGGAACTACATGTATGCTTTGATCAGTAAAGGACTCTTAAGGTTAATCTCATATTTAGCTAAATCCAACGTAGTTATTCGATGTTTTGGTGGTGGTGAAAACTTTTGTACTTAGAAGATTCCTTCAGTTGTATGCTCTTAATAATAATAAGCCGCTTTTTTTGTTTGATATGCATCTAAACTTAAATGATAGAAGTGATCTAAGGTTAACCTAAGGGAACTGTAATTTTCCGATTATTGTCTTCGTTATCCAGCTTTGTGTACTCACCATCTAAATACGAATTTTAGGCGGTTTGAAACATTTAATTGAGATTTCATAATTTTAGTAATATTCTGGTTAAGATCGTCACTTAGGATAGGTTTTTGAAATAAATTCAAAAGTGCTAAAGCAATTGCTAAATTGTTAAAATCATAATTGACTCGTTTAGTTTTGAAAGAGCACGTACACTTTTCAAATTTTTCGGGAAATAAAAAAACTTTATATTGTCAACAAAAATAAGTTTAGGAGGGAATTTCAGTTTGTTGATGAAAATGTGAGTCACATATGAAATTGTAGGCTAAATTTTGAAGTTATTTTTCAATTATTTCAACTGGTATGCTCAATTTTAAAGCATGAACATGTGCCCTTTCAATAATAAATACCAAAAATTTATTTCAATTTCATTTTTTAAAATTCATTAGCATCAAAACAAATTAGAAAACTTTGACAAAGTAAAAGTATATATTTTAAGGACTCCAGTATACATAGTCACTGCCGACACTATTATATTCCATTCCAGTTGGCCATTGCATAATTTCGTCGTAAAAATACTGATACTGAGCAGGTATGTATTTTAGGACTTTTTATAGGTCACTACGTTTACAGTGTCAAACGCTCTTTGAGAAGGTAATCTCACCTTCTTCATAAATTCGGTAGATTAAACCGTAGAAGTTTAAACGCAAAACTTTCCAAATTATCAATAAATTCCCGGGCTATCATGCACTATCATTTCGGCTATCGCAACCCGTTTCGCATAGTTATTAAGGATCGTATTATTTATTTTCGGTGACAATTCCTCGCATTTTCCGCAAACATTTTTTGACGGTCTACCAAAGCGCTAATTAAAATTCTCCTTAAAATACAAATAACAAAAATTGTATTTTACGTTGCTATTGGGACATTTGTGAATAAACGTTTGGTGCATGATTTTAATGTGTAATCTCGCGTCTAAGTTGTGGGCTAACCAGCGAATCAGTAAGAATCCTTACAGAATATTTGACATATCAACCACCGAATCTGTAATAACTGACAAATACAGTATTAAAATTGTAATGTGAATAGCTAAATTATTATTTTTAAGAAAAGTATGCTTTGGAAATTTTGATGTATTCTGACATTTCCTTCAGTTTGCGCGTTAATTTTCGCTCTGTTAAGTGACAGCTGAACTGAACGAAAAGTTCTAAAAGATTCGCTGGCCAGTAACATGTACTTTCTGTATATCGCATTATTACGTTAAGTTGTTACTGATTCGCTGGTTGGGCCATAATTTACTTTGTATCCCGTATAATGAGACTCTTTAAAGGAGTAGGATTTAATGTGGTCATTCGTGGTGTGGCACCTGGTGCAGTCAACGTTGTGATTCTACGTAACCGTTTGGAAGAGATGTCATATGCTTCCCGTGGTAACTTGAAAATACTGACAAGCCATGTTTTTTGGTTTTGATGAATCGTCTTTATACGAGACCCATACGAGAGCGATGTCTTGCAATTGAGCCACACTCAATGAAACTTTGAAGGAAAAAGTCTTAATGATTTTTATTTTCAATATCATAAAAATTAACGAACATAAATATTATTCTTGGGATCATCAGAAAATTTGTTTAAGTATTTTTGCTACACCTGCACAAAGAAATAAAAGTAATATTGAAATAACAAAACGTTTCTGCGTTTCAATTTTCTAACTAATAATAATATAAGTAGGTAAACTTATGTACTAACCGGCATGTTCGAACCTTGCTGTTTGTATAACTTTTTCCATGCGTCTTAGCTTTCATAATTACCTCCGGTTCATATAGTTCCTTATTGCGTATTCCTTGCGCCGTATTTCCATCTCTAGTTTCACTTGAAAACATTTTTTCCAATACCTTGCAAATATTCAAAATTATAATATTATTTTCACCACACAAAATATCACTTCGGACTAATTCAGTTGACTTTTCAATAAAATTGACTTTAAAATCTATGTTCACTACCCTTGAGAAAATCGATATGTATTATGACACTAAGGCTGTTTTCCAAACGCCGACTTATTTCAGACTTATTGACTTATTTGACGCCATCTTGAATAAGTCAATGAAGTCATTCCAATTGCTTTTATCGACTTATTTTGAAAATTTTTAATAATACACCATAATTAGACAGAATGTTTCCATGACACCAAAAATAAATAAGTTTTCTATAGGAAAAATTACTAAAGAATAAGTCACTTTTTCAGCAGACTTATTTGAATAAGTTCGAATAAGTCAATAAGTCGGTGTTTGGAAAACAGCCTAAGGCCCTTTTCCAATTACTTACTTATTTTGTGGGACCTAACTTATTACATAAGAAATTACATTGAATTAGATAGGTTCCACAAAATAAGTAAGTAATTGGAAAAGGGCCTAAATAGAACAATTAGCGAATTTAATCAATTTGCTAATTATTAACTCTTTTTTTCACGTTTCTTCTTTATAAATATCTGCTTTGTATTAAAAGGCCACATGTCCTGGACTTGTACCGTTTTTAATATAAATCTATTTTATTTGAAAGGTAGGCGCCGTTTGATTAACCATATGGCAATGTTTCTTCTCATAAAATGTATTTACGTGTCTATGATACAAAACCGTCATAATACTAATTTTGACAAAAAGTGTACATGTGCCCTTTCAATACTAAACGATTCAATAATTTAATGTGGCATTGTGGACTTGCTAAGCAAAATATTTAAATTGTTCAATTATACAGTGACATTTAGTGACAAATCTAGACATGTTTACCTCAAAAGTCTCAAGTTGACCAAGTCCAGGACAATGAACATTCAATTTCTTACTTTCCATTAGAAGATCCAAACGTCTCTGCCTCTGTCAATTAAGAAATGATCACCACCACCACCAAATAATTTTTTTAAATATCTGCATCATTATGGCGTGCATCTAAAAGTTAAAGCGGAAATAAAATATATCCATTAGGCAATCCACCATAGGCTTAACCAAAGGCATCTTTTTCTATTCGCTCCATAATTGTTTTTAACCTTCAAACTTTGGCAATTTTTGAACTAGGTAGCTAGCTGATATATAGCATTAAAAACTAAGCACCCCTTGTCGTCTGTTACATCAAATATTGCTTTAGCCACTTTAGTGTTGTTGTCAAGGTCTTCTCTAGTTAAATTCATCTAATTTGCCTTATAGTTTGTTCGCAAACTCCAAAGAAAAATGTAAGGTGGCAGTTAGAAAACACTTTTCTAAGTGTATACGTTGAAGATGGCTTGTGCAGAAGAACAGCTATGTGTTTAAGCTCGCATGTCTTAATATAGGTACAAATCTGTTGAGATTGTGATTTACTGTAAGCAAACTAATCTTGAAATATTTTATCCTCAGTATAATCTTTTGCGTTAATGTCAAATATAGTCTTTTTGAGCTTAGCTTTCAAATATAGATAGCCGATATTTGTTGAACGAGTGCAAATAATCGTGAGTCTAGGTAAATCAAGAATTTATAGTTCATAAGGAGCTCTTGTCGAATTGCTTTTGATATCGAGATCAAGTCCTGAATAACTTCACAGCCAAACATACATTTTTGGTGAGATTTGGTGCCTCGAGGATAAGTTGACGAATCAATTAAAACTTTTTAAACGCAGAATTATGCCATTTAAAGTGGCACATCCTAGTTGAAAAAATGCATATTTGTTTGTAACAGCGACTGCATCAATGACACAATGAATTTATTTTGTATATGTCAAACATTTTTATATAGGGGCAAACCAACACAAATGTGTTTATACAAGCCATGCTGTTCGCTTAAATGACAGATACTATAAAACAAATGTATATTAACTTGTGTTGGTGTGTTAGTGGGTTTTATATTTTATGTCATGTTTGTATACGGCGGCATCATTATGCCTTAATGTTCATTACATTTTTACATCACATGAATAGGACAGCATGGTTTGTATAAACATTTTTGTTGGTTTTGATAGGATTAGGTGTATGCAGTTTTTCAAATAAGTGTCAAAAATTAGTCAAACACTTGCTACAGGTTTCGAACAGAGTCTAACATTTGAAATGTTAATATTGTTTTTTTTAATTAACAGTTATAAATGTCCATGGATTTAAAATAATCCTTGAGGACTATTTAGTTATACATTTTACATTATCATAAGAATTGACTAAATAAATCATGATTCAATAAAAACCCAGGTTAGCTCGAAATATGTAAACAAATGGCCATCTTTTTTTTCTTTGACGTCACCCAATTCTTTTACGTATAAATTACAACAACAAACAAAAAAATTAAAAGTAAAAAAATAATAACTTACATATTTATCAGAATTGCATGACGTCACGAACACGTGGTTTCAAAAATCGAGCTAACCTGGGATTTATTGAATCATGTAAATAAATATAATTAACACAAATTTCAGAATTAGCGCAAATAAAAAATTAAAATATGGTGTGTGCAAAATTACAAAATGAAGATCTAATACTTAAACGTGTAATATACGAGAATTGAAATTAAATTAATTGAAAATTTATAAATTATTGAATGAGAGATGAGTAGAAACAAAAACAAAAATAGATTTATGTAACACTACAAATCAACTACATTTTTAAATTAACATCTTTTCCTGAAATAATGACTCCAAGGTATTTTTGAATTAATACCCGAGTGATGCGCTGATTGTTGTTAATTTGTTGTTAATGTGGAAAAGCATATAATTTGTTTTCTTAATGTTAATCGCCATCTTATTTAGGCACAACCATTTATGAATTATCTTCAAATCATTATTTATTTGTCGTTCGATAAAGCTCAGATCGTCGTTGTAATATTGAGAACAATAGCATCTGCATATAGATAAAGGTGGCCCGACAATTCTAATTTACCAATATCGTTGACGTACAGGTTGAATAACGTTGGTCCCAAAATACTACCTTATGGGACTCCACGTGTGGTCTTATGAAGAGTGCTTTTTATGTTATTTAATTCAGAGTGTTGAAACCAATTATATAAGTACTCGGTGAACCGCCATTTTCTCAGCAAAATTGATCGATTTACGGTGTCAATGGCTTTCTGTAAATCAATAAACACCGCCGCTACCATTTTATTTGAGTCAATTTGTTGTTGTACTGTAGATATAATAACAAACAAGGCAATTGAAGTTCCTGATGTTGTTCGAAATCCATATTGTCTGTTATATAAGATATCATATTTGTTAAGAAAAGAGGCAAGTTAAGTATTTACGGTTTTTGATGTGAAAACATCTTTAGCGGCAGGAGTAAGTAAAAAATTGTATAGAAATCGGGTTACGGAGACTAAAATGCCGAACAAAAAATATTGCTGGTATGTGTGAATATCGATAAGAACAAAAAATTAACAAAACGTAAAATCAATGCAAAATCTACGCATACACATGCAACATACAACATCATCCGGCATTTCAAAAACATCGTGAGCCGAATACAAAAAAAAATCTAAAAAAACCGCCTACTTTAATTTATTTTGTTGTACAAATATTTGCTATATATGGCCGCAGCAGCAAGTGTTTTTGAAAATGAAAATTACATACGAGTAAAAGGACCACAAATTATGCTTGTGAAGTGTAATAGTTATTTACGTCACAAGGGCGGTAAATGAGTTGTTACAGTACGAGTTCAATGTTTATTTGAGAATTTTGAACGAGTACTGTAACGATCATTTAACGTATGTGTAACCTGATTTTGCTTTGTTCAGTGATTTGCACAGCCATGACCAATTACTGCTATGGAGGTTTAGGTGATTAACTTAACAGAACTGTACTTTGCTCATGCTTAATTATTGTCAGTAAGGTTTGCCCTCCAAATTCAAAATAGAATTATAACTTACTGACTTTTTGAACCAAAAATGTAACTTAGTTTAAATACTGAGAGAACAACATCCGTCTTTATGGGTTTCTGAGCCTTAACGAAATGGCTTGAAATGCTTCAATAGATATTTATACATAAAAGTTTTCACATACATCTTTTGCGAGTTGAGGGTGAACTCGATCGTTGTTTTTTTTCCAATATTTTCTCAGTAACCGGAAGAATACTTATCGGCCGAAAATTGCAATATCACTCTTGTCGCCGATTTTATAAACAGGAATAACCTTGGTTATTTTCATCTCCAATGGCTCGATTCCAAATGAATAGATTTGTTTATTATTGATGTTAGGACTGATGCAAGAAGATCAATATTGTCCTTTTATAGGATGTTACAACACCATCAGATCCTGCCGAAAGTGAATTGTTCAGGTCATGAACAATTTGAAGAAGATTTGTAATTGATATGTCTTGGAAAGCAAAACATTCGGTTTGACCAGTATCGGGGAGATAGGTATTTGATTGCAGTTTATTTGCCCACACTCCACCAATCGTTGAATAATAACTATTAAAATTGCACAATTTTGTTTTCTTCTTATCAAGCGTTGATAGATTGTCGAAGAATTTATTCGGTTCAGGCGTTGCACCTCCTTTGACTAAATCTTTCAGCATGGCCCATTTCCTCCTTGCATCATTGACATTCTCAAGTTATTTTTTGTAATACTGGGATTTTTTTTGTTGAAAGCTTTTCTTTTCACTATTTCGCCATAAACTGTATTGCTGCCTGATAAAATCATTATTCTTGTTACGTCTCATCTTAGAAAACCAATAAGATTTCATTTCAATATGATGACAAGTTCTCGGTCAATCTACGGTGCATCGCCCTTGTTGTTTGGTTTATCGTGTGATTTAAATGAACGATGATTAGAACTTTTTGAGAAAGCTAATTTGATTTGGTTTATAAACGAGTTATACACAACGTTGATATTCTCATCATTGTTAATAAAATTGATTTTATGTAAGTTAATTGATAATTTTTTCTTGTCAATATGATTGTGTGCAGCTTTGCTTTGGTGAGATTTAAATTCATAAAATATCAATTGGTGATCAAATCTTTCGAAGAATAATTGTTGTATACTGTATTGACTGGTTGGCATCATTTACAATGGAAACGAATTACATAAAAATATCCAGTGGAACTAATTAATTCATGATATTCAATCGAGTTAATATTAGTTCGATCAAATGAGTTAATATTTATGTCGCCAATTAATGTATGTTTCTTAGTTACATCAACACTAGTTAAGAGATTTTCTAATAATCTGATAAATTCAGCGACGTCACTCCTATTGCGTGTTGGTATCCGGTAAATCGCAGATATAAACACTCTTGAACATGTATTATTGAAATTATGTAATTGGACTGTGATGATATTTGTGTGACTACTCGAACTATTATTTATTTTCAAACATTGCAGTGTATTATGCACTAGAATACCGCAGCCGCCATATCCATCGTGTCTGCAGGAGAAAACTCCTGAATAATTTTTAATATTAAAACAGTTTATAGTTTCTGGATCCAACCATGTTTCAGAAATAACAATCAAATCAATCTGCACAGAGATACTTGATAATATGAATTCAATTTCATCACGTTTAGAAAGAACACTGCGTGCATTCAGATAGAAAACTTTAAAGTTAAAGGTGCGTCCGAAATGGAAAACTGCATTTAGCGAAGACACATTTAAAAAATTACATGCGATGTAGTTTTTATGTGCATTTTCAATACATTTGTTTGATGTCAATTTATATTTTAATTAACCATATTTATCGATTTATTAATTTGGGTTTGCCCAATTTTAATTATTTCAATGATTTTAAAGAAATTTTATTTAGTCCAGAAATGCGCATTTTAAAAAATGTGTATTTAAATTCGCATTTCGGACGCACCCGTCAAATTTAAATTCACTGATTGGTTTGTAGTGACTAAGGGTTTTACTGGCATATCAAAATTGAGTTCAAGATTATCTAAGGATGTCATTTAGTGTATTTTTATGATGTAAAACGATGATATCGGAGTTATCCGATTGACGAATCGTGATATGGCCATTTCTAAGTTTAAAAAAGTAATTATATAGTACGGTGTTAAACGTTCAGAGACAAAAACGTTGTCCTATTTTTTGTTGTTCATAAGTTCCTGTTTCATTTTGATAGGATTGAGTTTGGCTGTGATGATATGACTATTATTTAGTTTCGACTGTGAATAAAGAGAGTGTGAATATCACTGATGTCTTAAGGTTTAATATCCAGTTGCATCGATTTTGGTGGCTTTTAATTGAAGATTTTCTTGAATAAGACTGTCAACTGACTTTAACATGCCATTAAATTTGAGGTTAGGTTAATTTTCACCAGGTTGAATTACATGAGATGCTATTTTGGGCGATAAATTACTATCCAGCGCATCGTCTTCCACATGGGCTGTATCGGTGAAAATTTCCACTCCCGACTTGTTGAAATCTGCTTCACAAGATACACACCTTCAAATAGCCTCTTTAAGGGCAAATTTTTTATAAAAATCAATTTCCAAAGTACAGGCTCAGTGAAAGTAGTTTTCACATAATACCATCATACTTTAAATACTTAGAATTTTTATAACTTAATTTATTTTTGCACACATAACACGGAATATCTTTTATCAACACCATTTTGAAATATTCATGTTCCCCATGTTTATTTAGGTATACAAATTGTAATGTCCTAACATTGTATATGCATTATATTGGGGAACAAATAAGTTTTGAGGGTTTTTTTATATGTAACTTCAAAGCTTTATTCAGAGAAATTGATACAATGTATTTTATTCAAAGTATTGTCCATCGTCAGCTAAGACTTTTTCCCAACTTTCAGGCAGCATACGGATTCCGCGTCGAAAATATTCCTCGTCTTTAGAGATTAGAGGCCATCCAAGAATCGATTCAATTTTTGGGCTCTTCTTAAGCAGTGAATTGCTGCTGACTGGAACAAGTGGTACTCGAAAGGAGCAATGTCTGGTGAATACGGCGGGTGGGGACTTTTGCACCATGTGGCCGAGCGTTGTCGTGCTGAAAGATCACTTTGTCATGTTTGCATCAATTGTTGTTGACAACGTTCTCCAGTGATGGTTTCGTTAGGCTGGAGTAGCTCATAATAGTTGGAGTAGTTGTTCGCACGTGAAAAAACGGCGTTCGAAGTCTCTTCGTACCCATGGCCTTGAGACGGTTTGCAATCCCTTGTTGAGTCACTTCCAAAGTTTCAGCGAGCTCCGCATGAGTTTGGCATGAATCTTGATCCAATAACGCCTCCAACTCAGCGTCTTCGAACTTTATTGGCCTCCCTTCGCGTTCTTTGTCACTGGTGTCACAATCGCCACTTTTAAAACGATGGAACTAGTACTCACAAGATTTTATTGATGGAGCATGTTCCCCATATGCTTCTCACAGCAATCGATGTCCATCAGCTGCACTTTTCTTCAAATTAAAATAAAAAGTAGCGCTTCGTGCAAATTGAGTTTTGTTGGCACAAAGGTTGACATGGCTAGAGCACAAAAAAATATGTTGTTTACACTTCAGAGAAATGACACATACTGATTTTTAGAGGGGAATGATGGCGCTTTAACATGAATATGTTCGTTACTAGCTTGTTAAATATTCATAATTGAATAAATAGATTACAACTAGTCTTATAATATCGCAAACAATCAATGCTCTTCTAAATAGTCTGAATAAAGCTGATTCGTGGTGAATGGACAACGTAACAGTTGGCAACAAAACAGTCGATAAATCCGTGCTCAAGTAATGTGCAAAATCCATTCAATGGACCTTCCCTAGTGAAAACTCCTTAGTTCACACTTATTGGAATATTATGGAAAACAGTACAAAAAATAATTAAAATTTTTCTTTGACTTCCCTAAACCTTAAAATTAGTAGAGTTTGCCCTTTATTCCACTTACCCTTCTCTGCAACAACAAAACCTACTGCTATATTCGAAACTTTTATTAAATTTCAAACACACTAACAAACGGTTAAATACCGCTCAAATGTATACACCGATATATTTCGATTTTACAAATCGAGTGTATACACCAACTGTTATTTTCCGTTTATTTTATTGTGAAAAATGGCTTTTCTTTGAAATAACAAAACAAAAACAACATTAAATCACTCACGTTTTAGCTAAAATGAGATTATGTTTTTCCGTTGAACTGTGTGGCGTGATGGTAACCAAATTAAATAAACGTTACTTATCAATCATGCCTTCATCCAATAAAAATGTTGCTGTTTTGTTTAAAAATGTGCTGGCCATATTTTACCGCTGTTTAGAATAATTATTCAAAAACAACTTATTTATGTAACAATATTTTTCATATTTATATAAATCAAATTTAAAACCAAAACACAAAAATAACCAAAATGATTGTTGAAACGGAAGGAAATGTTAAGTCAACATTTTATATATTTTCCATTTTCACACAAAATTAAAACAAAACGTAAATGAGAAAAAAAAACAAATGAAACCAATTTGTTAAATTTTATAATAATTTTTTTTTTGGTTTTACTTTTTGTTAATTTGGGTAGTAGTAGGACATTAATATTAATTCTATTTTTACTTTCTGCTTTTCCCACTATAACGAAATTATATTGGGTAAGTATTGTAATCGTCAAAAAAAATATTGTAACAGATTTTCACATTTCTCGACAAATTAGGTTACCAAGGCTTTATTGCACCTCATCAAGTTATCAAAAATGTATTTTTTAAAAAAAAGCATAAGCGAAAAGTATTGCGCAAAACGATTTAATAAGTTTTCCTGATCGAATTTTCAATTGCATATTATTAATCTTTATTTGTTTGTTTAATGCTAAAAGGAGTAATGCCAACAAAACGGGAACTGGAGGTGGAAAAAACATGAAGCTGGATTCATTAAACGAGGCAATCTTAGACATTTTGGGAACAGATTTTCAGTTGTGATACGTCTAGAATTTCCGGAAGCAAATGCTACATCCAAAGTTTTCAAGTTCATTTACCTGTACCACACAAAAACGATGTATGGAAGTCTGGATGTACAATACTCTCAAATCCTTTTTTAAGCTTAGACTAAAACTTCTATAAGAAAATAATACTGTAAGATAATTTCTAAAGTCATTTAATCTTTCCAGATTAGAAAGATGTATGGAAGTCTGGATATATGCAGTGTGATGTGGGAAATTTCATTCGTCTAATTCGCCTTGATATCAATATTCTTAAATCCTTTGTTTATATTTAAATATAATCCAGACTCCCATGCATCTTTCTTGTCTCGGTTAGGTAGGAATAGAGTGACCAGACGTCCTTGTTTCTCTGAATGTGTTCTGAATTTTCAAACTTCTGTGGGCATCCATTAAAATGTCTTCCATTCTCCTGGCTTTTAGATAATATTCCTTCAAATCTCTAAATTTATTAGCGGCAAAGTAAAATCCAGGTTGGACCAGAAAAATATTAATTTCAACAAAATTTAATTTGAACTCCAGCCCAAATGGATGGCGCAAAAAATCCTTCAAGACGTTATATTTAATATGTTTAAGGTTAGGAATTTTTTATATATAGAATCGGCGTAACATCTCCGAAATAAAATTTCACTAAAGTACCTCGACAAATGTGTGTGTTCTATTCGGTGCTGGAAGCGAAGAAAATTGTCTGGGTTGGCTATGTATGGAGAAGAGATTTCACCACGTACATGTTTTGTGACAAGTCATTGCCACCAAACCAATTTCATATAGCATCTTTTTTTAAATCAAATATATAACATATTTCGAGACTTAATAACTGTGCTGCTTTTTAAGGTAATTTTATCAGATTTCGTCCAGGGTTAGTCATTTTTAACCTGGTTACCCTCGGACCTACTGTGGTATCGTCTGGCAATGGCATTTCTTTAAATTGTACCAAAATATCTTCCAATTCTCAAAAATTAGCTTTGTGAATATGACAAACATGATCGCATATTTGACAAGTCTTAATTGGAACATATGCCAAAATTACGCTTTTGAAAATGAAAATGGTTCGAAGCTAAAGTGGCTTTAAGATAAATTTTCCATTTACTACTTATGGTTTCGCTGATCGATACTCTTCTCTATACGAGAAAAACATAAAAAATCTCAAAAAGATAATCTAACATGTGGACAGTTATGGCCGAGTTAATAAAAAATTATTTAGCTCGAGCAGCATATTGAGCTTAACGCTTTAATAGTAAAATAAATAAAGAACTCTAAACCAATAAATTAATAACTATAAAAACAATTTTAATATAATTTGCTGGATCGTGATTTTTTTAAAACAATTATTTATATCTAATGCCTAACTATTTAAAGTGTTCAGAGCGACAGCACTTATATGTATTATCTATCAAGGGGCGGCCGATAAAATTTGTGCACACAAGCGGCCGTGTACTTAGGCGCGGGCCTGGGTTATACAGGCGCGGGCCTGGGATAATACTTCTTTAACCATTGTAAATATAAAAATTATTACCTACTTATTTTAATATTTAATAAATTTGATAATATTATTGGTAAATAAATTGTTAACAAATTTAAGTCTTGCTGTAGAAGAAACGTTAATCGTGTTTATATTAGATCTCCAACTGCACCGGAATTATCGCCATAATCTTCAATTTAGTCAAATCTCCGCCATAGTTTTTAATCATACCAGTATCTATCTATATGATCACGAATTTTAATGGAAACTCTTTAAAACCACTTTTGCTGCAAATTTAGGTTGCTATCTAGGGTGATTTAAGCAAGGAAACTTTTCCTTTAAAATGCCTATAAACAAATATTTTAGCAAAATTTATGTTCAAAAGAACTTTTGAAAAGCTTGCCGAAACTATTTTCTATTATTCTTCTTGTTTTTTACGTGCCCGATTAAATCGATGTTTAATTACAACAAGCCAATATTTTACAGGATACGCGCTATCACCAAGAATAACTGTTCCGGCAAATGAATATGATTTGGCATATGGAGGTAGAGGATTTATATTGTTATGATCAATTGTGATATTGCGGAAGGGGTCTCCAAATTTTCGTTTCGTAACGTGAAACCGACGCAGTATGGGAAATGTCTCGTTCGACGAGTCGGGTAGACCAAATTTTTTATTTTATATTCCAGTGAAATTAGAATGTTTATAATAATAGAATTTTCAAGGGTATATAGGTAAATGAAAATGGAAAATTTAGCGTAGAGAGATAAAAATAAATAACTACATAAAGTGTCAACCATCATAATATACACAACAATATCGACCATAGGATTTTTTTAAATTAAATTTTCATTGTTACCCAAACACAATGATGTTAGAAAATTTAATTTATTTTTGTGTTGATTAATTTTATTTTCACGCACCGATTATTTATATTTTAATTGAAAAACCACATTTTTCACTATATTCGGCCAAAATAATAATACCTAATGAAAAAGAGAACGGCAATTTTGTTTTCATTGTTGTTTTGTTTATATCGGGACGTAATGAAAATAGATTTGAAAAATAAAAAAATAATTAATCATTTTTATCCTCCGTTTTTTTTTCTTTTTCTTTTTTTATTTATTTGGGTAACGGCGATATAATTTTTATTTATTATTTTTTTTTTTTTTTTTTTTTTTTTTTTTTTTATTAAAATAAATTGTATTTATTTATTTAATGTTATTACAATCTAGTCTCCTGGACTAATGAGCAATTTGTTTCTGACTTAATTTACTAACTTAATATTAATCTATGGCTTCTTCCCATTGGCGTTCCATAGAGTCTGGTAAATTGAATTAAACCACATCTTTGTAGTGGGCTTTACACAGCACAATGCTGTTTAAGCTAACAATTACACCAACTCAAAAGGTTTGGTTCTTTTAAGTCTGCGTGTTAAATTCGTGTTGCTTAGAAGCTGAGTTGCCTCAATGTTCACATGATGCCGGAGCCTCTCTTCATGTCTCCGCGCTTTCTCCTGAATTTCATTTACGATGAGGTTCATTTTAAGGTCCCTATGGAGATCATTGTTCCTGACATACCAAGGTGCATCGACGATGTTCCTTAATACCATATTCTGAAATCTTTGGATGATATTTACGTTGCTCTGTTTGGTACACCCCCAAAGTTGAATACCATACGTCCAAACCGGTTTCAATATTTGCTTATAAAGTAGCAGCTTGTTGTATGTTGATAAAGAAGAGTTCCTTCCCATCAGCCAATACATCTTTCTGTATTTAATTCTTAGTTCTTCACTTTTCTTCTTGACATGTGCTTTCCATCGCAGTTTAGCATCCAGGGTCATGCCGAGATACTTAGCTGTGTTCGCATACGGTACTATTTCTTGATTTATGGTAATCGGGATATTTTTGAATCTCCTGTTAGTGAAGTTGATGTGAACGGATTTAGTTTCATTTAGTTTTATTCGCCATCTTTTTGTCCATTTATAAATTTTAGTTATTGCTGATTGTAACTTTTGTGTTGACTCTTCGCTGCTTGTGCCAACAGTCAGTGCCATTATCGTTAAAAATAATTCGTGTTGTTTTTTATTTGTAAATCCTTGTTTGACATTTGATCGGATTATTACTTTTCCAACTTCTGCTTGTTTTCGTATTTACCTTTGCCATCATTTATCGCAGTTAGGATATTGATCTAAAATGTTGTTTAGGGGCTAGAAAGGTTATGTAAATTTAGTAAACTTTTTTTACGATTAAAAAACGCTCAGGTGTTAAAAAAAATTAAAAAAATAAGCTTTATGTATACCAATTATCAATATAATAAATAGTTTTAAAAATAAATTGTCGAAAAGTTCTACAACATTCTATTTGCATTAATTATGAAGAATATCTCGAAACCTGTCAAATAATCAAGTTGTAGATGCACTTACTATAATAAATCTGTACGTAATGTCGTCTTAGAAATATTGCGTGGTTCTGTTTAAATTTAAACGAAAAATGTTTAAAATTCTTTAAGCTGAAACTTGGGATTAATTAAGTGGTTTTTTGAGCGTAGAATTAAAAAAAATTCAATTATTCCTCCAAACTCATCCCCCCCCCCCCCCCCCCCTATCCCAAATACTAATTAAATCACTAATTTAAGCTTTTTTGGTATTACATACATATCTCTAAAAATAATAGTATATGTATATGATTTACTATGAAAATTTAAAAGAAACCCAATACATTGAAAAGTACATACTAAGCCCTTTTTCAATGTTTTGTGTTTTTTTTTTAAATTTTCATAGCAAATCATATTCAAATATATCATAAATACTAAAAAAAACATCTTCACCCAAACGAAAGAGGAACAAAATTTTACAATAAAAGTTCACTAAGTGTTTTTGTAAATGTTTATCAAGAGCAGTTTGAGCCACGTGTAACGGTTTTTGTTCCATAAACAAGTGTTTAGTCATTATTGAGATATAAATAATAACATTATTGGTGGCCACCTAAAACGAAAAAATCTCGTAATTTTTTATCTGTTTCTTCACTATAACAAAGAGGTTGTGTAATGCGTATATTCGTATATTAATTTTACTCCCATTCACTGACACGTGAAATAACAACATTTTCGGTTTTTCCTTTTTCTTTACATGGGTTCTATTTCCACAAATAGAAATATTTCTTTAAAGAGCTTATTGAGCTGCATATTATGCTTTTGTTTCCATGTACTTTCAGATAACAGCGGCCAAAATCGGCATAAATCTTGCTTATTTTAAGAAGACACCCGCTCGCTTACGTAAGGGGTCCGTCCACGTAACGTCCTAACCTTTTTTTTGAGAAATTCTTTTTCTTTCATTTAAATCACTTTTTTTGTTTTTGAAAATTTTGTAGTTTTCGAGATATTAGTGAAAAATTACATTTTTGCACCTAAATATCAAATTTTCCCTCACGCCCCTCAAATGGATGCAAACTATTTTTTTGTTTTAATTCTACGACCAGATATCTACTTAAATCCAGATTTTCAGCCTAAACCAAATTTTTCTTGGTTTAAACGACTCAGTGTTGTGCCACGTAGTCTACATGAAGTAATTATTCAATTGTCTACTCATGTAGACAGTGTTTATAGACAGTTCAAAAAATGGCGTCGACAATGCAGACATTGTAGGTAAAGAATGCGTTGACAATTTATCAGTTGCCTCTATGAAGTTACACTCTAAAAATCTTTCGATGGCACGAAATAAGTATTGTGAGGATTTCGAGAGAAAATTGTGGAAAATTATACTAATGTTGCTGATCAAGCACGAGTCTCGTAGGTATCATAAGATGTATTTGCCGTTGAATCGCACGCGCTTCTATGGCCACATAGCTCTCGCACAATACATGGCGCTAAATAGTGTAAGGATTTGAAGCAACCATGCAGATTTTAAGAGTCTCGTCTTTCCTTCGGCGGCTCCTCCCCGACATTGATAAAAATTGATAACATCGCGTAATTAAATGTAACACGATAAGTGGCTTTGGGTAGCACACCATAATATTTTCGGTAATAGTACATATTACCTTATACACAATTAATAAATGCACACTCGTATCAATTTGACTAACGTTTATTTTTATTTGATATAGTTATTGGGATTACAATGTGGTGTAATACGTGCCGGTTTAATCGCTTGGAGCTGATCTATATTTTAGTAGCTCGAATTATTGGCACGGCGAGGATGCGCGTCGTGCCTAGGTGCCGCGATTGTTATTTTATTTCTTAGGAAAATGTTTCCTTTATACATATGTACCAACTCCCTTTATATTTCACAGCTCCCCTCGCAACAAAAAAATGTATACTCTCAATTCTTAACAGAAACGTAAACTTTACGGACACTTTTTTACACATAATTAACAATTTTTTACTGCTTTGCGGTGCAGTGTACAATAATTGTTTCTTTATTTCATCACTATAGTAAATAAATCAAAGTAGACCAGGAAAACAGTACGCACCGTGCGAGTTGTCAAAAAGGAAAATATTTTAGTAAGTATTGTAAAATTAAATTTTAACTTGATGAATTGTAAAGTTTTATAATATTAACCAACCTAAATTACTGTTGGGATTGGGACACAAGCTTTTTTGTGCCGATGGTAAAAAGATTTACTTGTTGTATGAGTGAAACTCTGTTAAATTGTGAACTCTTTCTTTTTAAACAAAAAATTATTTTATTTTCACAAAAAATGTACACTTGTTACTTCAATGGAGGATAGTTTCTTAATAATGTGGAGAAATACGTTCTTAACAAAACGAATGCAAAAATTAGACTAAGTGACATCTGTAGCAAAATATTTCAACAACTATTACATTGTGGGTAAATTATAAAGAATTTAGTACTAAATTTTGAACGTGTACCAGAACACCTAATATAATTGTATTCGTCTCGTTTTTATACATAAAAAAATGGTAAACGTCAAAAAAAAGGTAAACAAAATTAAATATGTTAATTTTTTGATTAATTCTAATTTTAAATTCTTTTGCAGCTCAGATGACAAAATATATATAAAATAAGGTGTCTGATGGACAAATAGAATCAGATAAGTGAAAATTATTTAATTAATTTAAATTATTGATTCTTTGTGTGTCTTTTCTTACTTTTTAGGTTATGGTGATTTTGATGTGATGATTTTCCTGTTGCTGTTCTTGGTTGCTTCAACAATTACTGATCAGGTATTTTAGAGGCATTAGTGATTTATAATTTCAAAAATATTTACGAGGCTGTTTAAAAGCCATAATTATGGACGAAGCGGCATGTATATTTTCATGGCACGGCCAGCATGGAAATATATCGTGGAGCTTTTAAAATGTATTTAATACACATAACATTTGTGTCGATTTAATTTATGAGTAATGGTTTTATTAAGATATTAAATAACCTATTCATATATATTTTAGGAGAAGCAATGCAAAAACGTGAAAGTGCTAGAACATCACATGTAGAAACTGAAATTATTAGCAGTCAAAACTGTGATTTTGAATTTTATTATGAATTTTGTTTTTGTTTAATTTATTAGCGAAAGTGTATTTTGTTATATCAAAACGATTTTTTTTTAAATAAATCGAATTTATAAACGAAATATTAAAACGATAAGCAACTGAAATTAAATCAACTCAAAAAATACTAAAAACAAATATAATAAATATTCAAAAACGATAAAAAACATTAGGTATTTACTTCGTGTAAACAAACAAAAATCATAACAAAATGTGTACACATTCAACTCGTTCTGACTGTTCGTTAACTTTACGCCAAAGCGAAGAAAATTCGAAGACGTTTTCTTGTTACTACTAATACATATTATACAAGTCTTCGTAAAATAGTTTCACTTCTCGTATGACGATCGGTTCGTTTTTACAACTTTTGTACTGAGCCAAAGCGTTACGTTTGCGAAGACTTTATTCTAGAAGAGTATTCCCAAACTGTTCGTTTATGTTACGCCATGTTTGGAGGGTCATGCTTTGATAGCGTAAAATATGTCTACCATCAGTTTTCGCTGTTTGGTTTTATAATCACGTCGATTATAGAATCCGCGGGAGCGGATCTATCGCGGATCGAAAACTACATATAAACATAGTTTCATTGAAATTCCTTAGGATATTTTTACAATTCGTCAAAAAAAAAATTGTTTTAGATCCGCAATAAAAATACTGCGTTTCTACGGGGAATCAAAAAATGTAAATCACATGTAAGTCAATAGAAGTTTTCCAGGATACTTTGATTTATACCAATTGTTTCCTATTTTTTTTATATGTAATTTTCGATCCGCGATTGATCCGCTCCCGCGGATTCTATAATCGACGCCAATTAGAATTCTGCCAACTGTCACGCGGAATGATTTCTCGGAATGATTGGTATTTATTTATTTCTGAAACGTCAGTTTTCCTGTCATTGTGTTGTATTTCAGTGAAATCGCGCGCAGCACCCTGATAGCGACCATCAGTGAATGCCACAAATGTTTTGTTTTTACACATACATAGTTTGCAATGAAAGGCTTTCGCAACAATGATTGCAGTTGCGTTTCGTTGAAATCGAGAATTTGAAGAAGGTCCGGTATCCGCATTTTTCTACCTTGGATATATCTATTGTACGATTCGCGGAGCTTCATCTCTCCATTTGGCCTTCGCGTCTGGACGTAATTTAGTGTAAGTTAATTGTAGCAGAAGATCATCCCATCATCCCAAACATATACAATAAAATTTAGAAAAATGTTTAATTTGCTGGAAATCAGGCAAGAAGGTTTAAAGCGATTTTTGTTTTTTTAAATATTTATATTATATAAAAAAAGGCACTTTGGATAGGTTTGCTTGTTTTCTATTCCCAAACGAATATATCCAAAGCTTATGACTATTTCATTACACGCTTAGAACAATGCATTGATGGTAAGGTAATTATCATTAAGCCTTGGATTTCTTCTACTCTGCTAAAACAAATTAAATTGAAAGATTAATTATGTAAAAAATTATCTAAAAATTCTAGTAACTCTACTTTGAAAATGCGGCTCAAAATTTAAACATGACATTTATTTTGCCAAAGCCAATTTCTATGAAATTTAGCTCCTCAACGGGTAAAGATAGCTGGAAAGTGGTCAATGAAATTTTGAACTAATGAAAGCAAGAAAGATACGATTGCGAAAATAATAATTGCTGATAACTTACCAGTAACGGATCAACTTGAAATAGCCACATTATTTAGCAATCTCGGTTCATAATTTGAACGAAACTAGTAAACCTGATGACCAATTAGGTTCTGATCTTATTTATAATAATTCGGAATTAAAGTCTTGCGTTTTCTGGGAAACTGATTCGTTTGAAATTCTAAACATCATATCTCAACTCAAACCGACTTGCACATCGGGCAATGATGATGTTAGTAATTTCTTGGCTAAGAAAGTATTAATTTATATTGTAGATATTTTTCATACATTGTAAATTGCAGTTTTTCTTCCGGTATTTTTCCTTCCAGACTAAAAGAAGCAGTTGTTATTCCAATATTCAAAAAATTTGTTAATTACAGACCAATTTCAGTGCTCTCTGTATTTAGTAAAATTATCGAAAAGTTAGTCCATTTAAGAGTTATTAAATTTTTAATGAGCACTAGTTTTTTACATACATAATAACCAGTACGGTTTTAGGAAATTTAGAAGTACGAAAACGCTTTATTAGAATTTACAAATTTTTTATACAAAGGTCTGGATCAGAGAGAATCGGTTGGCTCTATTTTTGTAGATTTGAAAAAAGCATTCGATATGATAAATCATAATGTCTTACTAAAAAAATGTTTCTATGCTGGTTTCCGTAGTATTATTTTGCAGAGGTTTCGTTCCTATTTATCTGATCGGTCTCAGGTTGTTAAATTTAATGATGATTCGAGTCAAGGTATACCCATTAATGATGGCGTTCCGCAATGTTGTGTACCAGGTCCTTTGCTTTTTTTAATTTACTTAAATTCTATTTTTTATATTAACTTTAATTCTGAGTTGATAGCTTTTGCTGACGATAGTGTTTCTCTATAAGCACCCTATTCGTAGCACAAATATTCAACGTATGAAATCAGATTTATGCCTTCTAAAGGAGTGGTGTCTTGCTCATTCTATGTTTTTGAGCTCTAAAACCAAGGTTATGTTTTTCAAAATTAATGATGCTACTGTTGTAGATCCGATCATTATATATCATGATGTGAATTGTGATCAAGCTGCTTGTATTGCCAATTGTTTTAAAATTGAATTCGTTCAATCTTTCAAATATCTCGGTCTAACCACTGATAATTCGATGCATTGGAAAACCCACATTGGTTCTCTTCATATTTATCTGGCATCAGTGATTAGGAAAATGTATATATTACGACAAGTGTATCTGCTAGCTGTTTTAAGAACTATTTATTTTGCCCTTGTGGAGTCGAAGTTGTCGTATGGACTAGTATGTTGGGGTGGTACTTACTATGCTAGAATTTATCCTCTTATTGTAATGCAAAAACATTACCGAAACACCGAAAGTTTTTAATAACCTTCCAGTTGAATTGAGACATTGTCGGAAACTTGGTAAATTTTCATCTGGCTTAAAAGTATTTTTATTTAGTGACTCAAGTGTGAATGGTTTGATGCATTTTCAAGTGTAGTTTATTTTAAATTTAATGTACTATTGCATTACTAGATAGTACAGCCCGTCCTACGACGGGTACAATTTATAATTACCTGTTAGGGACCTCCAAAATTACATTCAATTTTTTTTAGGTAAAAGACAGATTTGTAAGTTGTATCGTAACATTATCTCGGTTAGGCGCAGCTTGTAAAATCTAGAACTGACTCCTTGGAGTATATCGCATGAATCTATTTGGCACAAACAACTATCGTATTTTTGTAGTTACGCATCGTTTGAAGAAAAAGTTTTCCCCAATTCAAAAAATGTAATCAAATGTTCCGGAAAGCAAGCGTTCCGGAGTCAATCAGTGAGACAATCTGTGATATATACATAGTATATTCCTTGTTTTACAATACAAAATTTTATGTTTTTCAATTTGTATTGAAACAATGAAATGCCGTTATGGAATAAAAATAATATTTAAAAAAATTATTAAATACTTTGATGAGCATCGAACCCGAAACAATTTTTATTCGTAGTTTGTTGTTACATTACAACACCTATATCACTTAGACTGCTCATATACAAAATTTGCGACACTACAAACATATAAATATTCAAAAAAAAAAAATTCAATAAAAAAGTTCGAAAAAATCATAGTAACCTTTGAGCGTTACACGCAAACAAACATTTCTGTTTAATTATTATAGTAAATTGTTTTGTATATTGTTTAAATTTTTAGTTTTATTCATTTAATAATCACCACTGGATTATGACTATCCAAAATTGCTATAGAAGTATTGTCCGTACATATGATAAAAAATTTGAATGCTATAGAAGTCATGTCCGCGAACGTGTTAAAAGCCCAATACGTTCTTCCATTAAACCTTTATAAGAAATATTTTGAATAAAAACCCATTGTGGTGTACAAACCACGAAATCAAGAATTTCAATCTTTGCTACATGCATTTGCACTTGACACTGAGTGTAATACTTATACGTATATGGTGAAAAATACGTGAAATCACAAATTCACTATATGGATGGAGCCATAAGTCATGTTTTAATTTTATGATTTTTATGTTTCGAATTCATATAGCCTTGATTAAACAAACATTTTTGAAATGGTTTGTTTTTTTTTTGTTGTTGTTAAAGATACAGGGTGTCAAATTTTGTGAAAAATGATAATCATGATGTTGTATTTATGACAATAAAAAGAAAAATAATTATCCGATAATTATGATTTTGAGCTCATTTTAAAGGTAAGTTAATAGTGATTAACAAAAAGATATAAATATTGTATGTTGTTTAATTTCTTCTTCTTTAGATTTCCCGCCAAAATGTTCTTTTTCAATTTATCAAAAACCCATTTTTTTTTTTTTTTTTTTTTAAAGAATTCGGCAATTAATATTTTATAACATATCAAAAAACTGGAACACCATTATTTTTGTATTCTTTCAAAATGCGTTTTAGTTAAACGTATTTTACACGAAAATGAAACAAGATGCTGTCCTGATTTTTTAGGATGCATAATAGCACTAAATGGGGGATAAAAAAAAGATGCAATTTTGAGAAAATCGAAAAAAACTGTATTTGCGGTCATTTTGAAAAATAACAAATGAAAGATGGTACCATTTTTATAATTATTTTATAATCCATGTTCATGTATCTTTAAAATGAGCCCAATCTTATAATTTCGAATAATTAGTTTTCTTTCTATAGCAATAAATACAATACCAAGAGTATTCAATTTTTAAATATTTGACACCCTGTATCTTAAAAAACAACAAGAAAATTATTTTTCATAAATGCTTTATTTAATTAGTGCTACATATTCAAAACATAAAAATCTAAAAATTAAAATATGTTTGAATTTTATAATTTGTATGCCAAATGTGAAGCACTGAGTGAAACGAACAATTTATGCAATATGATTTTTTTTTGTTATTGTTGTTGTTTTTTAAGGGACAGGGTGTCAAATATTTAAAAATTGAATGCTCTTGGTATTGTATTTGTTGGTATAGAAAGAAAACTAATTATTCGCAAATTATAAGATTGGACTCATTTTAAAGATACATGAACAAGGATTATAAAATACATAATTATAAAAATACCATCTTTCATTTGTTATTTTTCAAAATGGCCGCCGCAACAGTTTTTTTCGATTTTCTCAAAATTGCATCTTTTTTTTTTTATCCCCCATTTAGTGCTATTAGACATCCTGAAAAATCAGGGCAGCATCTTGTTTCGTTTTCGTGTAAAATACGTTTAAATATAATAAATTTGTAGATTGTCATACCAAAACGTATTTTGCAAGAATACAAAAAATAACGGTGTTCCAGTTTTTTGATATGTTGTAAAATATTAATTGTCGAGTTCGTTAAAAAAAAGGGTTTTGAGAAAATTGAAAAAGAACATTTTGGCGGGAAATTTAAAGAAGAAGAAATTAAATGAGCTCAATTATCGGATAATTATTTTTCTTTTTATTGCCATAAATACAACATCATGATTATCATTTTTGACACCCTGTATCTTTAACAACAACAACAAAAAAACATTTCAAAATTATTTTTTTTTAATCAAGGCTCCACATTCAAAACATAAAAATCATAAAATTCAAATATGGCTTACAAAAATTTGTGATTTCACGCACTTGTTACACTATGTTTTTTATTTAATTGTCCTTTTCGGATATAGCTTGCATCTGTAGGCTTTCCGTTTCTGCAACTATAAGGAGATTTATTCTTCAATAAGAAACTTTTATTTTCGTTCACCCCATCAGAAGTAGCTGCTAAGAAATGATGCTTTTCGTCAATAATTAATCTGATTAAAAGAATTTTAACACCTATGATTTTTTCGTACTCCCTACGACTGATACATAAATCATTGATATGGTACTTTAAGAATGAGGTGCTATTTTCTTACTTTTCAGGTTTGTTAAAAATGTATGGTGCATTGACGCTGTAACCCTCGTTTCTTCTCATTTGTTTCTTATATTTATGTAGTTAGATGCATTTTGTTTCTTATGTTTACGTAGTTCATTCGTAAATATTTTCAATATTTTTGGCCCTTCAATTGCCATTTTATATTTCATCAAATGTGTGTTAATTTGGGATTGGACGCTTTCTTTGATGATTGTTGCTGCTGCTTTAAAAATTCTTATACGCTCTTTTTCATTGAATTGCATTTATTTGAGACTTAGTTTTGAATCAGCAATTCCATGGGTAAAGCATGTCACAAATACAATTATTGTTTTGCCAAATATGTTAGTACCTATCAAATTTGGTTAAAAATCACTTAGAAGCTTATCTCTCAGACAGTATTCACCATAAAAATCAACATCATTATTACGATGAATTCTTTAAGTTTTTCCCTGTTCATTGCAAATTGGTACTCATTGCTTTTACTACTTAATTCCTACCCGGCCTCAAATGCTAGTTTACAATTTTCGTACCCGAGGAAAACCTATTGTAGGGTTTCCCGAAACCTCTCTGAATTTATAATAGCATTAAAAATGATATCTTGCATTTAGTGCCAGAAAATCGAAGGAACCACCGATTCATGTACTGCCCCATGCATCATTACGTTTGCCACGTGATCTTAAAAATGTCTGCTGCTTGAAATTGTCAACCCATTGTTACCATTGTCGACATTGTCTACATTATCTACGCCATTTTTTGAATTGTCTACATACATTGTATATACACGAGTAGACAATTGATTAATTCCTTCATATAGGCTACGCGGCACAATACTGGCTCTAGGCTAAACAGATGTGCAAAAGTTAGTAATGGTGGATTCAGCGAGAAAAATTTGCTAGCTCGTGATCACGAATTATTGAAATTTCGTCAACTTTTTACCCCCTCCAATTTTTTGTTTAATTTTTTAAAAAAGCAACCATTTGAAAAAGTAAACAAAAAATTGGAGGGGGTAAAAAAGATGACGAAATTTCAATAATTCGTGATCACGAGCTAGCAAATTTTTGTCGCTGATGGTGGATTCAGCGAGAAAAATTTGCTAGCTCGTGATCACGAACTTTTGAAATTTCGTCAACTTGTTTACCCCCTTCAATTTTTTGTTTACTTTTTCTTATGGTTGCTGTTTTAAAAAAGTAAACAAAAAATTGGAGGGGGTAAAAAAGTTGACGAAATTTCAAAATTTCGTGATCACGAGCTAGCAAATTTTTCTCGCTAAGCCGCATACTACAAAAAAAATTCAGTAACTTTTATGGTAATTTCGCAACAGAAGAACTTGACGAACATAAAATTTTCTCATATAATTTGTAAATTTTTTCCCCTCCATACCAACTTAAAAAACATATTTTTTTTCTCGTATGAAAAAAAGAATTGAGGGGAAAAATATTACCGAAAAGTTGAGAAAAGTTTATGTCCATCAAGTTCGTCTGTTGCGAAATTACCAAAAAAGTTACTGAAATTTTTTTGTAGTATGCGGCTTGAAGCCGCATACTACAAAAAAAATTCAGTAACTTTTTTGGTAATTTCGCAACAGAAGAAGTTGACGGACATAAACTTTTCTCAATTTTTCGGTAATTTTTTTCCCCTCCATACCAACTTAAAAAAAACATAATTAATTTTTTATACGAGAAAAAAAAGATTATGTTTTTTAAGTTGGTATGTAGGGGAAAAAAATTTACAAACTATATGAGAAAATTTTATGTCCGTCAAGTTCTTCTGTTGCGAAATTACCAAAAAAGTTACTGAATTTTTTTTGTAGTATGCGGCTTGAATCCACCATAAAATCAAAGGATGTGCGATTGACTATTAAAATATGCAATAAACTGTATGTTTCCTTAGTTTTGCCAGTAATGGAAAATATTCGGTTAAAATTTCGTGATTGTGGCACGCTTTGAAGTGGCACTTTGTTTTAATTTTCATGGAGAAAAATATGCAGGTATTTAGAGCCCCAAATGTCCGTGCAGCTGTCTAAACGGAAAGCCAGTAGAATCTCTTACAACAGAAAACGATTGAATTCGCTGTAGCTGTTTGATTCTTGTTCATTATAATGCTGTTGAGTTAAAAATAATTCCAGTATCAATCAAATATTAAAATCAAAGATATGGAATAATCCACCTTTTGAGGAGCAGCATCCACTACCAAACATCCACCAGCTCAGATATATAATACAGCTAAATTAAAATTCATAATCGAATATTTCCGTTCGGGAACACATAAAATATTTTTTAATGTCACATATTTTATATTCCCTGAGATTAAGGGAAAACCCAAATAAGTAAGATGCGGCAGCAATGTAAGATGTAACAAAATATTTTATCTCTTTATAGTACATAGTCATAAACATAAAAATATATACAGAAGATTTATTGATTTTCTTATAGACAATTTTATTTTTATGTGTATTAAAAAATAAAAATTGATCAAAAACGACAAACAAAAAAAAAAGTCATATTTAATTTATATTAAACCTGAGTTCGTAGGTACAATACATAATACAATAGCTCTTGCTGATAGCCAAACAGGAGTAACAAAATATGCTTTATATGTTATACATCATATACATACATATAATATAGCTGCTACACGGGAGTTTATACTATAGACATACACGGAATTTATTTTACATTCTGAACTAAATTTTATGTTTATAAATAAACATAAAAATACAAAATAAACTGAACGAGAATAAAAAATAAAAGAAAATACCAAAAATAATAAAAACAACAACAATGGCTAAGGTAAAATTTATTAATATTGGAAAAACTGGAATGTTGTATGTGGAAAATAAAAGAACACAGAACCTGAACCATGAAAATGTAGGTTAGTTTGTTTGTTTGTTGTTGTACTATTGTTTTGTAATGATAATTTTTCTCCATATACATACTATAAACAGTACACTAACAACATAATGACAGAATTATTGATTTTCATTTTTTTTTTTAGTTTAGTTTTCTGAACCAAGCAATTTTATTTTTTGGGTTGGTTTCGGCTACTAAATTTAATGAAATGTAATAATACATAATAAATTTATATAGAATCATTTGATATATTTTTGTGGATATCTAATAAGCGTCGAATATATGTTTGTATAAATAAATAGGGTGTCGAAATATAAAGAGGATATTCAAAGGATTTGCTCACACTTCATATTTACTACAAATCGTAGGACTAAACAAAACAAATTGACATTTTCCGGTGATGTAGTTCTTGACTTGCTTTCGGAAAGTGTAAAAGTTCTGGAGATAATTTTAGAAGCAGCCAATAAGTTGTTGCTACTGATTAGTATCACATCTTAAAGTAAATGTTACCATCATAAATGTGAACTGAATGACTCAGATTGATCAATAAACAGTCAAATTGTTGATTTAATTTTGCCAAATACCGGCAATTTAACTTTTAAAATGTATAAAATTTGTATTTATATTTACCAAATAAAATGGTTGTGCTTTTTAATATATCTGCTCATAAATAATTTTTTGTGACTGTAATTATTTATTACCATAAAATTTAATGCATAATTGAGAATAATATTTTTGGCAGATAATAAAATGAATTTAAGAAATAATTTATTACTGAATTTTCTACAATTCAGCGAGAGCGAAAATGTTTGTGTGAATTCGATAATGAGGGTTGTGGAAACTACCTTAAACATCCCAAATTTGCATTCTATTGGAGGCAATTCGTGTACAAAATTATTTTGAGGTTATTATACCTTAATACGTTTTTGATGATTTTCATAAGCACTTTCGTATGGGATCCACGTTTGAGGTAAGAAAGGTGGTTTGTTATAAAAAGATTATTTATCAGTTTTGAATTAGTTCAGAAACTACATATCACACTTCGAGAAAGAATGGGTCATATTGGTATAGTACCATTAGAAAAAAAAATATTCACAATATGGATCTTAGCCAAAGAAGCGTGTTCATGTCTACGAGCGATAGATTTGGCATCGCATTGAGTGCAGCGAATTTCGTTTTTGTGTCAGTTATAAAGGAAATTGCAAATCTAAAAACAATTTTTATCCAGTTCGACAAAATGCTTCAAATCAATTAGAAATATCAAATGTGAACAAACATTATCACATAATTATGTTTAGCATTTGTGTAATACAAATATTTCTTCATTTTAGGAGTTTAAGGCACAGTTTGGCACTCCCGGTATGGTGGGTGCGTTTGATGGATCGCTTATCCAAATAAAACAATCCATGAGAAATGCTGTCGATTTTCATAATAGGAAATCGTTTAATTCAACAATTTTGCAAGGTAAACCTGATTGAATTAATTCCATACATAACAAATATCTTCTTTAATTTTAGCTGTTTGTAGATAATAAACGAAAATTCATAAATATTTATGTTGGCAGCCCAGGCAGAATGCTTGACGCATGTGTCTTTAAGAAATTCATCTGTACTCGAATCGAAACTCACAGACCTGGATAAACCAATTCGAAGTGAATTTCGCCATATAATCGGCGACCCCGCTCACCCCGCCCACACCATTCAAACAAACTGAACACCTCATTTTACAACAAGAAACCAATAATTTTAAGATAGGTACAATGAGATCTTGCATCGAACGAGCTTTCCCGCTATGTCAATCTACAATTCTGGCACATCCATCAATCTCGGCAAGACTATCAATTACGGTCGACGCATCTGATTCAGCAATAGGAGCCGTGGTACAACAGATGAGCGATCAGTTTTGGCAACCACTAAGTTTTTTCTCGGAACGTCTTAGCTGCACAGCAGAGGTATAGTGCTTACGCCCGGGAGTTATTGGTGGCTTACGCAAGCATAAAATATTTCCGTTATCTCTTGACGGATCGTAACTTTACCCGGTTCACTGATCACAAGCCCCTCATCTTTGGTTTCAGACAGAACTTAGAGAAAGCGTCGCCCGGTCAATGTAGACACTTGGGCTACATTAATCAGTTTACAATAGAAAATCATATGTTTCCGGGGTTGACAATGTGGTGGCGGATGCTATTTCTTGGATTGGTCAGATTTTAATTACAGGAATTATTGATTACGACGCATACATCTCTTGTCAAAAGGCGAAAGTCGTTAGGCATACCAAGGCACCGACGGGAACGTTCAACCTTACACTTAGCCGTTTTGCTGGGATCCATTTGCATATTGTGGGTTCCTTACCCATTTCTAATAATGAACGATATTGCGTTAAGCTTATTGATCGATATATACGTTGGGTCGAAGCAATATCTGTACCGGATATAACTGCGGCATTTACAGTCTACTGTGTGTGGATCGCAAGATTCAGGATACAGAGACAACAGTTTGCGTCCCAACTTTTCTAGGAATCGGCAGCACTATTAGGGTTTGAAAGAAAACGAACCAACAGTTATAATCCTAAATGAAATGTTCCAAATGAACTTTGGCATTGGACCGTGAAGGCGGCCATCATGCGTTACAATCGGCCTCATTGGATATTTAAAATTCCGTCAATTCTCCTGGGGCTACGAACTACATACCGCGATGACCTCGAGACTACCTCGGCGGAGTTGGTTTATAGTAGTTCCCTACGGGCATTCCGGGACAATTCCTCGATTTCACCAGACTTTTGATTCCTCAAAGTGAGTTCCTTAAAGCATTAAAAGATCATTCCGCAGAAATATCTTCAAGTTTAGCTTCACGATATATGGCCAAGAAAAGATTTTTTTGAGCCAGGAATTGAAGTCTTGTACACACATTTTCTTACGAACGGATTCCTTGCATAAAGCAATACAACCGCCTTATACAGGTCCCTTCCCAGTTGCAGCGTTACGAAAACATTTTCGACATTCGGGTAAATGGAGAGCGTATAAGAAAATCACTATTGACATGCTTAAACCATGTTATATCGGAAATCCTGAGCTCTCTGGGTCAAGGCAGGTTTCAGCAGTTAATCAGGAAACAGCTATAGAGAAGGACACTACAACTTGTCCCCCAATATAAAGGGTTACGAATAATGTGACTTTTAACCTCGATCCTTCGCATCATTCTCAACCGAGTACATGAACTACCATTAAATCAGGTAAGAGTTTCGAAATTACCCTCTCGTTTTTGTGACCATATCGTCAAATCAGTCTGATTTCACTGGAGGAGGAGTGTATGGCGCGGTTGACTGACTACTTCAGAAACACCACAAAATTTCGTGTATGTATATGTCGTCGACATGGCGAAATAGAGTTAATAAAAGTCCGGAGTATAAATTCTTTGATACCAGAAGTAGAAAATATAAAGTTGGCGAGCTGATTCGTGAAAAATAAAATAAAAATTAAAAAAAATAAAAATATTTCACAATCGCGAAAAATCCGTTGAATAGTTACAGAAAATAGTTCGTTGAGCGCAATTCTAAAAGCTAAATTAAGAATTTATGCGAAAGACTTCCTATCGTCTGTAACAAGTTAAGCGAATGATCTCCTCATATAATTAAAGTATACTTAAAGGGATTCTTATTTCTAATAATAATTGTATACTAGGTGTACAAGTATGAAATGTGGATTTCAGACAACAGATAGTGCACCAGGGCAGGTTGTGCTATACAAATTTGACACTGCGCCATGCATTTTGTTGTGTCATCAACAAGTGTCAGACGCACATGAGTGATAAATTGGAAAAGTATGTGCATAGTGTTGTATTGTTGTGTTTAATATCTCGAAATTTATACCGAACAAAGAGCATTCGCCGACAGTATTAATTTTTTGTTTTGATTTGAAGAAAACTGCTCCTTCAACCTTACTGAATACTTTCAGAAGCTTATGGTGAACATGCTCCATCGCAAGATATGTATGAACGATTGTTTCGGCGTTCGTGGGAACGTGGAAACCTCCAAAAATAAAGATAAAGATGATTCGCAAACACAAAAACAAATCGCCGAGCAATTGGGCGTTAGTCAAAAAGCTGTTTCCAATCGGCTACGAGATATGGGATAAATTCAGAAGACCGGTAGATGGGTACCACTTGAGTTGAACGACAGGCAAATGGAAAAGCGCAAAAACACATATGCCATTTTGCGCGCTCGGTACAAAAGGAAGTCGTGTTTGCATCGTATAGTTACAGGGGATGAAAAGTGGATTTATTTTGAGAATCCCAAGCGCAAAAAAACATGGGTGGAACCAAGCGCACCATCCACATCGACCGCAAGACCGAATAGCTTTGGCAGAAAGACGATGCTCTGTGTTTAGTGGGACCAAAGGGAGTTAAATGGTTTACTAAACGTTACCGGCAACAATTAATCGATTTGAACCGATCGCTGCTTGAAAAAAGGCCAGAATACTGAAAGAGGCAACACAAGGTCATTTTTCTTCATTACAATACTCCGTCACATACGGCAAAACCAGTTCGCGACACGTTGAAATCACTCAGCTGGGAAGCCCTATCCCATGCGGCTTGCTCACCAGACTCATCTCCTTCCTATTACCACTGGTTTGCATCGATGGGTCACGCACTTGCCGAGCAGCGCTTTGGTTCATACGAAGATATAAAAAAATGGCTCGATGAATGGTTCGCAGCAAAATGGGAAGATTTTTACTGGCGAGGTATTCACAAATTGCTCGAAAGATGCATACTTTGAATAAAGCACTTTTTATCATTCTTCCGAATTTAACATGTTTTTTTAGAAAAAAAAAATCCGCATTTCATACTTGTTTGTATCACAGAAAAAAAAAACCGATTATCGTTAAATTATTTTACTGATAGACACAAAAATAATATTTACTATTACAAAAAACCTTTCGTCAAATAAATAGCCCATAGTTGATATTACAAATTACGTTTAGTTATTAGACTGACCAAATTTTGGTCATAATTTAGTCGTATTTACTCTAAATTCATTAAGATAACTATGTAATTTGTTCCATTCAATTAAAGTACAGAGTAATAATAACAACCAATTTAGTTAAAAAACATTACTAAACATAGCATACATTTCTTTTTTACATTTTTAAAATTCAAAACCAAAACATTTTATTTAATTATAATTTAAAAATTGACGAAATTTGTATGCATTTTAAGATGTTTTACTTTTTGAAATCCTAAATCGATAAACTGCCTTAAATAAATAATGAAAAGAAAATTTGATTAGAACCTATAATTAATGATTAGAACCTAAAACCAATAAATTCTGGCGTCACAAATTAAAAGGGCATAAGTCGGGTTACACTTTTTTACCTACTATATTATCGTAGATAACTATGTAGTATTATTTCAAATTCGAAATCTCCGCATTCGATTTCATATAATATTAATTTTTTGAATTATCTCGGCAAATAAAAACAACAGTAATAAGCGCGTGTCCACTGTACAAAAAAACAGAATTAAAAAAACTCATGCGATTTTGAATTTTTCTTAATTTTAAAAACCTTTTCCTGAAAAATACGAATTTCAGACTTTGATTTGTGACTACAGTTATAATTTCTAAAGAAACCTAAAGAATATCGAAATGGTTATAATATCATTTAGGCCATTTTTTTAAGAAACAATAAACATGTTCTAGCATGGTTACAAAAAAAAAAACTTACAACATAATTTTTTTATATTACATGAAATTTTAGTTAACTTAAAGAATATTTAGTTAAAAAACTGGAGGTTTAGTTAGATAAAACAAAACTTCTGCAAAATAACTAAATTTTCTGTCAATCAACAAAACATTTTAATTAAAAAACAAAAAAATTGTGTATTGTACAAAAAAAAAAAAAAAATGTCCCGTTAGTTTTCCGTTCTAAATCTCTTCCTTTTTCCATTGGAATCATTTACAAGTTTCTTGTTGAAAAGGTTGGTTGATGTTTTTTGGGAAAAATCAAATTCAATTTGGAATTTTAAACAAAGTGTTTTTGTGAAATCAATTTAATATTAAAACATACTTAAGTATAATACAGGTGAGTTTATTCATATAGTTTTCAATTCTTAAAAAATATAGTTGTTGCATCGAATTTTACAGAAATTATTGCTGCAATTGTATTTTTATGATGAGTTTCTAACACACCACATACACATATACAGAAAACTGTTAATTTTAGTTTTACAGTTAGTTCATTGGATAAAAATTATTTTCATATTTAATTAATTAGTCTAATTAGAATTAAACTATTCGTACGCAGTTTCTTTCCAAAATGAAATGTTTTAAATGTCAATTTAGTGATTGTAATTTTAAGCGATTAATGAAACATTTTCAAAAATACACCATCTAACAACATATGATACTTATCAATGTGTAGAAAAAAATTGTTTACTTTTGTTTTCTAATTCTAAGAGCTTTCGAAAACATGTAATAAAACAACACACAGTTACATGTAATAGGGATAATAAATTAAGTAGTCATACCAGTTCGATTGAAAATAGGGAAATTAATGTTAGAACAGATGTCACTCCACCAAATATTTGTAATGAAGTATTAAAATCTTCTTTAAGAAATCAAACAAATCCTTATTTATCTATAGATTCAGAAAACAACTCTCAAAATAGTTCCGAATTTGTGTGGGATACGGAAATTGAGAAAATACTCTTTAATGCGTTGTCTCTCATTCTCGATATGCATAGCTATAGCAATATCAACAGAAGCGATGTTCATAAAATTCAGAGTAATATAATTAAATTCATTACTACACCCTTAATGGAATCCATTTATACGTTTATTAAATGTAAGATGCAACATATAGATGATAAGATAAGATCCGAACTACATTTTATGTTGAATGAATTTAAAAATCCTTTCAAACTCATTTTGACGGATTATAAATTTGCTCAACATTTGCATCAAAAAAACCTCATACATCATGTCGAAGAATTTTCAATAAATAACGAAATTTCTGAAATAATGATTGACGGTGAGATACAGTATAGCGATTTTCATACTAAAGGTGTTATATTACCCTTAGAATTTCAATTCACCAAGTTATTTGAAAAAGAAAATATTTTAGAAATTGCACTGAACTATATAGAAAAAGCAAATCAAGATAGCTCCAGCTTAAATAGTTTTTTTCAAGGGTTACTTTGGAAAACTAAACTTCAGAACTTTAAAGGCAAGATTGTTATTCCTTATTTTCTTTATTTTGATGAAACAGAAATTAATAATCCGTTGGGATCTGATGCTACTACACATTCGGTGGCAAATATGTACTATTCGTTTCCTTGTCTAGATATGTCAAAACTAGAAAATATATTTTTAGGTGCTATTATCAAATCAATTGATCTTAAGAATTTTGGAACTGATAGTTGTCTCCAATATTTGATCGATAAATTAAAGCGTTTAGAAGAAATTGGTCTGGTTATTCAAACTTCAACAGGTCCAAAGATAGTGTACTTTGTATTGGGACTTGTGTTAGGCGACAATTTAGGCTTGAATGTTATATTGGATTTCAGTAAATCTTTTTCAGCAACATCATTTTGCAGATTTTGTAAAGTGTTGAAAGATGAGTCAAAATTCCTTGCATATGAAAAGGAAGATTTGTTGCGCAATATAACCAATTATTTTAACGATTGCCAATTAGCAAATCTAAAAACTACAGGTATAAGCAAAAATTCGGTTTTTAATCAAATTAAAACATTTAATGTAACTCAAAATTTTGCTGTCGACATTATGCACGATTTCTATGAGTGAATTTGTCATTACGATCTCTGTCATATCATTTTATATTTTATAGAAGAAGCGAAATACTTTTCTCTGGAAATTTTAAATACTAGAAAACAGTTGTTTAATTACGGTTACATTGAAAAGGGTAATATTTCACAACCAATCAAAATAGCTTCTTTAAAAAGCTTTAAATTGAAAATGTCCGCCAAAGAAATGAAAACATTCATTCACTTCTTTCCTCTGATGGTTGGAGATCTTATACCAATAGATGATGAAGTGTGGCAATTTTTTCTAGACCTTTTAGAAATAGTAGATTTGTTATTGAGTAATCAAATGAATCTAATAGCTTGTAATATTTTGGCAAAGAAAATCCAAAATCATCATGAAAGTTACATAAAATTATTTAAAGATAACCTAAAGCCTAAGCATCATTTAATAACACATTACCCTAAAGTAATTCAATATTCCGGCCCACCTAGACAGTATTGGTGCTTCAGGTACGAAGCCAAACATAAGAAATTTAAAATTTATGCAAATTCGATTACTTCTAGAAAAAATATTTGTTTGACACTTGCAAAAAAATATCAGTTAAAATTTGCAAACTTTATTCACGTAGATAAAAATTTAGATTTTGTAGATCTCATAGCAGAGAAAAAGTTTTCAATCAAGAGCAATCATGCAATGTTATTTAAAAATTTGCAAAACGACATAATTTTCGAGAGTTATTCAGAAATTATTTATAAAGGCACCCAATATAAATCTGAGTTGATATTAACTCAATTTTGGGATGAAATGTGCGTTTTTGAAATTAAAGAACTGGCCGTTAATTTACAAAATAACGAAATTTTTGTGGTATATCAACCAATTAAAATGTCCCACTATGATAACCATTTTGCTGCTTATCTGATAGATCCATTTATCCGGGAAGCTATAGTTATTAAAAAATTGAAGGAGTTTAGTGGCCCTCCGATTAATTATACAAAACTTGCTAATGGCTCGTTTATGTTCAGGCCGAAACAATATTTTTAATGTTGGATATCAGTATATAAGTTATCTAGAGGTTTAATATATTTTTGTTAATGTTGTTTTTTATCCTTTACTCATTTTATTATTTAGAACTCTTGCCATTTGATTTAAGTAGATATTAATATTAGAACCTACACTTTTCTTAAAAATAAGCACAATGTAATTTTATTACGTTTAGAAAATAAAACAATTTTACAAAACGACATCTAAACCATTTCAAATTGTTAAATATTTTCTTAAGAATTTTATTATATTACCTGTGTACAATTTTTGATTTTTGAAATGTATGTACGTAAATGTTTATATTAATTAACTTGTTAACAAATCAATTTAAAGCAATTAAATTAAAAATCCAAGAATAATGTAATGTGTTAAATCTTATTAATATTATATGCATTAATATTACTTACATACTCGTACGTTATATGAAAATAATCTAGATGGACATCTTGGATAATAACCCAATGGATAACACAGCTAATATAGTTGTTGAAGCTTTGGAAAATGCAGACAAAAGTAACGAAAACTTAAACGAGTTAACTGCAGAGTCCACAATAAATACCAATTACAGTTTGGTGAGTGATTCTGCAAGCACAGTAAGCAACGCAAACATTTGCCAAGGTAATTTTCTTCTGCTACCCGATGATACGGAAACTTACCAACAACCTTCTAAAAATAATGTTTTCATCGACGTCTATCATTTAAACAACAAGCAAAATGAACTACATGAACTGTTAATGAGCTGGAATTTATTAAATCTCTATGAATATTTAAATGGTAAGTACGAGGTTTTGAAGAAGATCAAGAAAAATTTGTTCTTTGATAACATAAACTTAAAATTTGAATAATAGTTAAAAACTATGTTGACTCTTAACAATTAATATCTCTAGGCAGTTTAAAGTTTAAATTATAGCTAAACGAGTAACTATTAATTGTCAAAGATCGGACAGTTTTTCTATTATTGATTTGATCTATTTTTTATTTATCAAAGATATTACTCTAATTTCAGAACAACTAGTTTATTTAGACGAACTAAAAAAACTTACATCGGAACAAGGGTATCGAATTTTAAAAGACGCAAACTTTAAAATGAATGTTGTTATAAATTTTGACTATAATTTACGAAAATGGCAGGAACAATCAAAGTCAGCGGAAACCACATCGACGGTATCATCATTGTCACAAATAACAATTCCTACCTCACCATCAAATATGTCAAATATGTCATTGGAAAAAAGTGTAAATGTCTCGATTTTTAAAATTTTAAATGACTCTGCGGAAGGAAGGATGCTATTAAACATATATGAAACCAATAAAAAGTTAAATGAAATGCAACGGAATTTATTGGTGAATATTATTGTGGAACATTTCATCAGATTTAACATAAGTTTGTCCACCACTACCTGCGAGCAAATAGCTGAACAGATTATGGCGATCATGCCAGATGAAGAAAAGGTAATTTCCGATTAAATAACATTTAACTTTAATTTAATATACACCTTGTTTTTTATGTACTTTCAAGGAATATTATTACGTAAAGCTGAAGAATGCTTCTCCTCTGGGAAGCTTGTACTTTAAATATCACAACAGGAAATCTCGTTTTCGTAAAGCATCATTTTGTGGTTTTCATCAAGACAGCGGATCACCACCCAAAAAAACATTCATTCTTTCAACTAACGAAGAAGAGCATATTCAAGCACTGAAACACGAAGTTTTAAATCATGAAGACTTTATGAGACATTGGAATGGTTCAGTAAAAGCAAGAATAAACTGTATAAAAGAAAATACTTCAACAGCAAACATTTTTGAGAAATGGCCCCAATACAAAAAACCTATGGGTTATAGATTGGTAGGTGTTTCCTAAACATAAATATCTTCACAGAATTTAAGTGTAATTACCTATATTTTCTTTATAGATCAACGTCGATTTTAGTGCATTGTACGAAGACAATAAAAATATGCTCAGTGATGATTTCCTCAAAACTTGTTTGATAAAAATTGTAGAAATTTATCAAAATCAACTCAAAGATCAATACTGCAGGGCTATTTTAAATGGGATGTTGAATTCTGAAAGTATAACCGATGGTAAATTTCTAACATATTCCAATATTTTTGTTTGCTTATAAAGTTTTCATTACAGATGGAAAATATGCTGCATCATTTTACCTACTTCACGGACTATTGAAAGCGAACCCAACAAAAACAAAAAAATTCACAATAAGACATTGTCAAAATCAATTCATGTTTTTTGCGAGGACAGTTGCCGAATTTGAACATTATCTAATTAATAATAAATCACCCATTCAACCATTAATAGGAGTAATTGGACCAGATCTCCTGCATCCCGAAGAAATAATCGTGTACTTTGACAGAATGAAATATAAAATGTTATCTATAGTCAAAGCTAGAGACATTGTGTATAAAATATTTCATTTATTTAATTTGAAATATCCTGATGCTGGATTTGCAGTTTGGCAATTCATACAAATTTATTTTTATATCATAGTTTTAAGGTTTCTGGTGAAGTTGTATTACCAAAAGTAGTTCTTTTAAACAAAGAATTATTACCCTAAATCTATTTATATTTAAAAATTAAAATATTAGTAACTTTTATGAAGGTTAATCGTGAAATAATACAATGTTATCTTTATTTTTAATTTATGATTTATTATTATATATATTTTAGAGAACAAATAATTTTTCGAAATGTACATGAAATTAATTTTATTTTATTATAATATAATGTATATTTTATGCGGAGGGAGAAAATTATTAAGAATTTTGCAAGTATTTCAGTTTCGATCTGTATGAGAATGATGAAAAATTTATTTTCTATGCAGTCAATCTCATCAGGCTATAGCGACTGAATAAATGCTAAATACCTTTTCTGATTATTTCCTATATACAGAAATATTTGCGTATAATTCGCTAATACTCTAATACCTTGTTGTTTTCTATATATATGAAATAATCAGAAAAGGTATTTAGCATTTATTCAGTCGCTATAGTCTGATGAGATTGACTGCATAGAAAATAAATTTTTCATCATTCTCATACAGATCGAAACTGAAATACTTGCAAAATTCTTAATAATTTTCTCCCTCCGCATAAAATATAAATTATTTGGCTTTTACCGATAAACCTAATATCTCAATATAATGTATATTGTTTATTCTTTATATTATACATATATGCAATCTAAAATTATCTATTATTATTATTTTATCCTATCAAACATCGAGGATTTGAGCTTAATAATTTCATTCTAATCAAGGAACACACTATTATTATTAAATTCATTAAATCACATGCCACCTCACCTTTAAAATATTAGTATTAAATTATAATACAAATTTTCGTCATCTTATATCCTTTAATTAAATGGTTCAGTAATGGTTAATGGTTATTAAAGATGATTGATCGATTTTTTTGTTCGGTGGTAAAATAAATAAGGATTTCACAACTGAAATTGCTGGAAAAATTAGACTAAATGAATTTCATTCTGAATTGTATTTGAACAAAGCTTGTTTATTTATAACAAAACACTTATTAAACAACTAATGATTTTTGTAACATTTAAAAAATGTACATTTAAATTAATAAAATCTTCATTTATTTAGAAATATACACTTTTATTTTAACTTTAAGATTGTTTTATATGAATTATATTGTATCTTGGATTTCACTAAAAATTAGTTAGTTAACAAAATAGTTTAGTTTTCCCTTCACCTCATCTATTGTGAAATTAATTGAATTTTTAGTTCTTTTAAAAAATTATTTTGTCACTCAATGGAATAATTTTGTTATTTGAAAATTCTGTTGTAGTATTCAGTGGAGTACTCTTGCTAATGTAACACAATTTTAGTAAATTTACAAATAAATTGTTTAAGAATTTATGACGTCATTAAAATATTTCATTGTTCTATTTACTAAGCTTTAGTTAAATTTTACAAAACTTTAGTTAAAATAATGAATTAATTAATTTGACAACACATATATTGTGTTATTTAAAAGCAATCTAGTTGGAGTAAAACTTTATTAATATTGACTACGATTTTTGTTAAATATAGTGTGTTTTTTTTTTCTGTGATACACCTGGTAAATATAAAGGGACAATTTAAACGGGCATACAAGAAAAAAAATTTAGCAAAACGGTATCATCAAAAATAATAAATTGGCATCACAAATAATATTTTGGAATAATATACGAGAATACAAACAAATATTTTTGAAGGACATAATTAAATACTGTGGAGACAAACATTGGCATCAAAATTAATAAATTGGTAACAAATATAATATTTTGGAACAGAAAAAAATAATTTTTAGTAATAAAAAAATATAAAAAAATCGAAACTAAAAGTTAAATGTAATCGATACAAATTATTTAATATTTGATCTGTGCCTGCAAGTTTTCCGAATCAATTTTAAAAATAAATCTGCATTTCCCAAAATATTTTAAAACTAATTTCAAATTTTTAATTTTTAATTAATTTATGGGACAATTTAAACGGGCATACAAGAAAAATTTTTTGGCGACAAACATTAGCATCAAAAATAATAAATTGGCATCACAAATAATATTTTGGCACCACATATGAAAAAACAAACAAATATTTTTGAAGGACATTATTAAATACTGTGGCGACAAACATTGACATCAAAATTAATAAATTGGCAACAAATATAACATTTTGAAACAGAAAAAAATAATTTTTAGAGTACTTTAGAGTATTTAATATTTGATGGGGGATCGATATAAAATATTGCAGTGTCATTAATAGATTCTATATAATCCGCTCCTACGTGCGGCACGCAGTGCGACATGTTTGCCTATCCTGGCTCCTACGTCCCTCGAAGTTTAAATCTAAGGCCACTAAGTGCCCGTGAGAGTTACCGAAGCCGTTAGCCTCTACAATTCTAAGTTAAATTAGGAATCTCCATTTTCCAGAATATTTTAAAACTAATTTAATTTTTTTAATTTTTAATTTATTTATTTATAACTTTGTTGCCAGTTAATTATTTTTGTCGCCCAAAATGTTTATTTCGATGCCAAAAAATAATTTTTGTGTACCCTTCCAATAGTGCCAAAAAATTATAAATGTTGCCAAATTATTATTATGATGCCAAGAAATTTTTGTTTGTAGCTCATTAATTTGTGGCGTTTTATTATTTTTTTGTATCTCAAATATTAATTTTTTGGGTGCCGGTTTATTGCCAGCCTTAATTTATTTATGAGAATTTGTTGTCAGCTTATTATTTTTGTCGCTCAAAATGTTTATTTCGATGCCCAAAAATAATTTTTTGTCTTCCATTCCAATAGTGCCAAAAAATTATAAATGTTGCCAAATTATTATATTTTGTTTCAAAAAATTAATTTTATGATGCCCAGAAATTGTTGGTTGTTGCTCATTAATTTGTGCCGTTTTATCAATTTTTTGTATCCCAAATATTAATATTTTGTGTGCCGGTTTATTGCCGGCCCATATACACTACTCCAAAAAATTAAAGGAACACTAATTTTTTTCAATTTTTTTAGTGTTTTTTGAAGAACTGTATCTTAGTAAAATACGGTCGTACAGAGATGAAAAGAAAAGCATTTTAAAGCTTCAAATCTCTAGTTTTGAGATTTTTGAACGGAAATTTTTTGTGAGATACCGTTATCACGCAATCATAAGAAAGAGCGCGAAGAAAAAAATTCGAATTTTTTTTTTTTTTTTGTAAGGTGCCATGGGCTCGGGAAATTTGTTTTAAGTTAAACCAATGCATAGGTCGGTTAGCCTGTTAATTAGGCGTAAATTTAATTTCATTCTGGTCTCTCTATGTCAACTTTTTGCTGAGATATCTGACTTTGAATCAAAAAAGATCCTTTTGCCTTTGAGCATCGATATCTCAGCAATCAATGATTGCACAGTAAATTTTAGGGCAGCCTTAAAAACTTCAGTAAATTTCCTACAAGACCCTTTAATGATTAGTTGAGAACAAATTTTTTTTCACCCTCAATACTGATTTGAAAAAAGTACAAAAAAACAACTTTTTAGGTTGTCTTAATAAATCTACCGTTACTTTACAAATATTGATGAAAAGACTAATGTTGCCAGGTCATTTTACAGTTTAATGTACTCCTAATAGCCCTGTATTATTTTCAAATTGATCCATCCAACCGTTTTTTCGGACAGATTGATCAAAGTTTTACAAAACAATTAAAGGAACAAGTGATCATCAAAATAAAAAACGACTTTTTTCACATTTTGCGTTAGTTACTTGTTAACCCTTAACGATCGTACGATTTTTTTTGTAATACTCGCCGATAAGAGACGATAGAAAATTAAAAGTTCTGCAATATGACCAATTATTATGGAACTTGGGCATTTCTTAACCGATTTTGATGAAATTTGGTATGCACGATGGAAATGGGATTCTAAAATGATTTTTGGATAAAGTTCTGGAAAATGGCCAACTAGGATGGAACTTGGCCATTTCTTAACCGATTTTGATGAAATTTGGTACGCACGATGGAAATGGGATTCTAAACTGATTTTTCGATAAAGTTCTGGAATATGGCCAACTGGGATGGAACTTGGCCATTTCTTAACCGATTTTGATGAAATTTGGTTTGCACGATGGAAATGGGATTCTTAACTGATTTTTGGATAAAGTTCTGGAATATGGCCAACTGGGATGGAACTTGGCTATTTCTTAACCGATTTTGATGAAATTTAGTGTTCGCGATGGAAATGGGATTCTATAATGAATTTTAGCTAAAGTTCTGGAATATGTCCAATTAGGTAGGAACTTGGCCATTTCTTATAAGATTTTGATGAAATTCAGCATGTGTAATGAAAATTGGATTTTAAAATTATGTTTAGATGAAATTTTAGAATAAGCCGTATTAGGAAGGAACTTGGCCATTTTTTATCCGATTTTAAACAAATTCAGCATGTACTATAGAAATAAAACTCTAAAATTATTTTTGGTTAAAGTCATATGTTAAAGTTGGAAGGTGCTTGACTATTCCTTAAACGAATAAAAGTAATTCGACATGTGCTTTAAAAGTGAAAAACTAAAATCCGTATTCCATGTATTTAATGATTTATTTTATCAATAATTTAAGAATCTCATTTTCATCGTGAATGCTGAAATTTATAAAAATAGGATACAAAACTTCCAAGTTCCATGACAATTGGCCAAATTCTGGAACTTTATCCAAAAATCAGTTTAGAATCCCATTTCTAAGGCGCATGCTCACGAATTTCATCAATATCGGATGAGAAATGGCCAAGTTCCGTCCCAATTGGCCATATTCCAGAACTTTATCTAAAAATAAATTTAGAATTCCATTTTCATCGTATATGTTAAATTCCATCAAAATCGGATAAGAAATGGACAAGTTCCGTCCCAATTGGCCATATACCAGAACTTCATCCAAATATCATTTTAGAATCCCATTTCCATCGTAAATGCTAAATTTCATCAAAATCGGATAAGAAATGGCCAAGTTCCATCCTAGTTGGCCATATTCCAGAACTTTATCCAAAAGTCAGTTTAGAATTCCATTTCCATTGCTTATACCAAATTTCATCAAAATCGGATAAGAAATGGTAAAGTTCCATCCTGGTTGGCCATATTCCAGAACTTTATCCAAAAGTCAGTTTAGAATCCCATTTCCATTGCTTATAACAAATTTCATCAAAATCGGTTAAGAAATGGCCAAGTTCCATCCTGGTTGGCCATATTCCAAAACTTTATCCAAAAATCAATTTAGAATCCCATTTCCATCGTGCATACCAAATTCCATCAAAATCGGTTAAGAAATGGCCAAGTTCCATCCTAGTTGGCCATATTCCAGAACTTTATCCAAAAGTCAGTTTAGAATCCCATTTCCATTGCTTATACCAAATTTCATCAAAACCGGATAAGAAATGGTAAAGTTCCATCCTGGTTGGCCATATTCCAGAACTTTATCCAAAAGTCAGTTTAGAATCCCATTTCCATTGCTTATAACAAATTTCATCAAAATCGGGTAAGAAATGTCCAAGTTCCATCCTGGTTGGCCATATTCCAGAACTTTATCCAAAAATCAATTTAGAATCCCATTTCCATCGTGCATACCAAATTTCATCAAAATCGGTTAAGAAATGGCCAAATTCCATCCTAGTTGGCCATTTTCCAGAACTTTATCCAAAAATCATTTTAGAATCCCATTTCCATCGTGCATACCAAATTTCATCAAAATCGGTTAAGAAATGGCCAAGTTCCATCCCAGTTGGCCATATTCCAGAACTTTATCGAAAAATCAGTTTAGAATCCCATTTCCATCGTGCGTACCAAATTTCATCAAAATCGGTTAAGAAATGGCCAAGTTCCATCCTAGTTGGCCATTTTCCAGAATTTTATCCAAAAATAATTTTAGAATTCCTTTTCCATCGTGCATACCAAATTTCAATAAAATCGGTTGAGAAATGGCCAAGTTCCATAATAATTGGTCATATTGCAGAACTTTATTTAATTTTCTATCGTCTCGTATCGGCAAGTATTATAAAAAAATCGTACGATCGTTAAGGGTTAACAAGTAACTAACGCAAAATGTGAAAAAAGTCGTTTTTTATTTTGATGATCACTTGTTCCTTTAATTGTTTTGTAAAACTTTGATCAATCTGTCCGAAAAAACGGTTGGATGGATCAATTTGAAAATAATACAGGGCTATTAGGAGTACATTAAACTGTAAAATGACCTGGCAACATTAGTCTTTTCATCAATATTTGTAAAGTAACGGTAGATTTATTAAGACAACCTAAAAAGTTGTTTTTTTGTACTTTTTTCAAATCAGTATTGAGGGTGAAAAAAAATTTGTTCTCAACTAATCATTAAAGGGTCTTGTAGGAAATTTACTGAAGTTTTTAAGGCTGCCCTAAAATTTACTGTGCAATCATTGATTGCTGAGATATCAATGCTCAAAGGCAAAAGGATCTTTTTTGATTCAAAGTCAGATATCTCAGCAAAAAGTTGACATAGAGAGACCAGAATGAAATTAAATTTACGCCTAATTAACAGGCTAACCGACCTAAGCATTGGTTTAACTTAAAACAAATTTCCCGAGCCCATGGCACCTTACAAAAAAAAAAAAATTCGAATTTTTTTTCTTCGCGCTCTCTCTTATGATTGCGTGATAACGGTATCTCACAAAAATTTTCCGTTCAAAAGTCTCAAAACTAGAGATTTGAAGCTTTAAAATGCTTTTCTTTTCATCTCTGTACGACCGTATTTTACTAAGATACAGCTCTTCAAAAAACACTAAAAAAATTGAAAAAAATTAGTGTTCCTTTAATTTTTTGGAGTAGTGTATAATACCCGGGGAATTCCCTCCGAACACAAATGTTCATAATTCCCGAAAAAGTTATACCCTAAATACTATATAAATTGTGTTGTCGTTTATGTGTGAGAACTACAACCAAATAAATTATAACAATTCTATAAAGGTCTTCGCTGTCAAAAAACGGCAATAGCTGGATTAATTTAAAGATGGCACTACTAGTTTTTTTAAATTTTTTTTTATGTATCGAAACAAAAATGTAAATAAAAGCAAAAAAACGAATAAAACTGACAACTTGACATAAATTATAAAAAAAATTAATTTTAATTTTTACTTATTTACCAAAAATTAAAAATTGTTAAAGCTGACATCTTTAGAAGTAATCCCATTCCCAGTTTTCACGTATCAAATAGTATTGCATTATCGATAAATCAGCCCGCAAATTTACTATGGAAAAGTATAGTTATGTCCCTCATAGATTACTATATAATCTACCTGACTACAACCTATACTCCATAAAATCAATTAAGTTCATTAATTTAAATACATTTAGCATCTCACACTTTCACTTATATAATTCAAAGTTGTTCCCATTCCTAGGAACCAAATTTGACATGCATATTTAAAAATTTTTTAATGTTTTGCAAAACAAAATTCAGTTCAACCAAAAAATTTTATATTAGCATTTTATTTATATAATTTATTGAAGTTTTAATCTTTTAATTTAATATAACTTATAAAATTTAATGCTATTTACCTCTTTTAATACCCCGTATTAAAATTAATCTCGTTTAAATAAACATTTATGTATACCGTGAAATCTGGCTACAGCAATCATAGTATATTTCCACATAAAACAAATAACACTTTGGCGAATAAAAATTTCATTTCGATATTTCAATTTCCTTAAATCAATATTCACTATAACATGACCTCACTGTATTACACATGATAAATTTTGATTCGACTCAACTTTACTCGTTAATACAAAGTATAAAAATCCCATTAGAATCGAATACATGGAACTTTAATTCTAATTAAATTTCCAATTCGATTCAAATTTACTCAATTATACGTAGTATACGAATCCCATTTGATTCGAATACATGAAAATTTTGCGTTGTGTAGCTCAACGTATATAAAGAGCACTACTGTTATCTCGTACATACCCAGAGCACGAGTGAAAACAACGCCAAATAACAATAAAAACAAAAACCGTATTATACATAATACCAATGTATTACTAATACTAAAACCGCCAACACACATATAGAAAAATATATGTTTTCATATAATCTTCAATGGACGTAGCAGGAGGCGTATCAATGTGAATATGCCTACACACAATACACTTAAAAATAACAAAATCTATTACAATGCAAATAGATTTGTTCAATACAAAAAAAATCATAACAAAAATATTCCTGTTCTATCAATATTCAGGAATTTGGGTCGATAGAACATAAAATAAAATACACACACATACGTTCAAAGATGCGTTAAAATTAAAATATGAAACATAAAGGAGTATATCAAATTGATTAAATTTCAATTCTAATTCGATCAAAATATAAAATTATTGTTTATGTACTTACATTTTATGCACCACCATACTAAAATTAAAATCATGCACTTAATCGAGAAATTAAGAAATTCGATTTCTTTCTCAATAAATATAAAATATTGCCTGATAAATGTATCCCTGTGGATTACATTTTTCCATATTTAGTTTTCACTTCACCACAACACTAATTAACAAAATAAAATTAAATTAAATTAAACATATATATAAAAAACACTTTACCCACCCACTTTTTACAAACACTTTATAAATAAATAAATCAATTAATTCATTCATTACTTAAATTTTCGAAGAGGCCGACAAAAACACAACCATCCTCTTCAAACGTCAATCGTTCACCGATAGTTTATAGATTCAATATTGAATTAAAATAAAATTAATTTCGAGTCAATTTTCATAATTATATTTTGAATAAACTGAGGTCATATTCATATCTCTCCATACAAAAACTATGAAATAATTTTTTTTTTTTTTTTAATTTTTTGATACTTTAAAAAGCTTGTTTTCATCATTCAGGCTTTATTTATTTAGTAGGTATTGGTTTAATTAGGTTTTGTTTAAAACAACAATGAATAACGCTAACTTGCATTTGTGTCGTTTGCAATTATATTTAATTATTTTTATAAAAATAAAATGTATTAATTTGTAGGTATTTATTTTGTGATAATTTATTTTTGTGTACACGTTAATTTATTATTTTATAACCACCCTTTTATGTTAATTTATTTTCCAATAATATTATGAGCGCGCCGAGCGCGCGTGCGAGTGCGACCAATGCCAAATCCGAGACGAGACTAATGTCTAATTTTTTTGTTTTATTTAATTTATTTTGTTTTTGTGTGTAGTGTGTGTGCGTTGCGATGTGATTGGTCCAGCAGAGAATGAAGGGGAAGCAACCCAGTAAGCATGCAATATAGAATGTGTGTCGCTAAGTTTGTAGTGGTTAATTGGGTGAACCGCTACACATTCTTAAACTTATTTGTATCACAATCTTATTAGAATCATTTCAATTGTACAACTTCATTTCATATTCGATATTTTTTTTGGTATTAATTTTTTTTTTTTTTTGATAAAAAATACTCAATATACTTATACAAACAGTACTTGTAAAAAACCGGACACTTTGAAAAAAATTGTAAAGTGAATCTTTTGAATCTCGCTACACAGCTACAATCATGAAACAAAAGTCAAATTACAAGATCATTCTAATTGACGATTGAAGCATTACGGATTCCACGTAGCGAAATTTGTCAAATTGACAATTGTAAAAGTAGACAATTGTAAAGGAACCATCCATTTGAAGTTTGTGTTACATATAGGAAAAATTGAAAGAACGAATTGTGGTTGTTTCAGCAACGAAAAACAATTTTAAACGGCTCCAATCGTCAATTGACGATGGTAAATGTTCGAAAATGCCGACCTATCAGAAAATTTAAAAATTAAGCAAGCTATCCTTAAATGACATTTCATAATAACAAAAAATATCAACATAAATGATATTTCATAATATCTTAACGTCAAATTAGGATAGCACGTTCAGTTCCAAAATTATTCGCTACGTCGCACGCACGATCATCCAATCTTCAATACTATTCAGAAAAAATGTACATGGTTTGCTGTATAGTGAGAAATATAATTTTCAAATGTGTATAATTTTCAAATGTGATGAGGTATCACATTTGAAAATTATATTTCTCACTATACAGAAACGGACTAGTTCGATTTAACACACAAGTCCGAAATTAAAGCTGATTCAAATCTCTTTCATAAAAAAGTTTTGTGCAGTTTGCAATATTAAAAAGAACGCAGCAATTCTATTAGATTCAATACTTGGCAACAACCTCTCGGATCAAACGGGACTTAGCATGTCTAAAACTCAAGCGATCGTAATACAAGAAATATTACACATCTCCCAAATTCCTAAAATAAACTCCGTTTTCAATTGTTGATTTTGGAAAGGATTATTTACCATGTCAACTTGTTGGTTCTTCTTTCATTCCATTAGCTTTAGTATTATGATAACTTACATATCCTACATAAAGGATTAACCTAAATTGATATTAACTGAAATCACCAGACCGAACAAAACCTAAACTAGCATTATCTTCTTAATATTAAACAAAAACCAAATCATTCATTATTCATTCATTCAGCATATGCGCTATTTTTTCCCCCAATTTCTAAAAATACATGAAAATATAGTTTTTATGATTACTATTGAATGAATCAAACACAAAAACACAAAACAAAATCGATTTCATGTTTTATTTTTGCAGAAAAAGTTTTCCTTATCACAATCAATGCAAATGAAATATGTAATAGGTAAAGAATAAAAAATGAACCGCAACTGAGTTTATTGTTATCTGCAATGTATACGCAGAATTGTACGAGAATATTTTAATTGAATGGACCGTACTGATAAAATTGAATGTTGTTTGCCTTCACTATCTGAAGCGCAAAAAAATATTTTGAGTAATCCGATAATTATCGCAATATCTATATAGTTAAAATTGGTATCAACAGGTGGCACTACAAAATTCAGCAGATACGTAGCCTATTCTTTGAGATTTTTTTTTTAAGTCTTAATTTATCTTTAACACAAAATCGTTAATAATTTAATACAAAAATAATAAAAATTTGACTCAAAACTATACACTTCAAAAATAAAAATAAGACACGATAAAAGCAATTCGACGGATAAAGTTATATCAATTCGCTCGGCTGCTGGAAACTTCATTTCATAGTCCATTCTACTTCATTTAGTATAAATGCTGTGGGAATTTGTATTCATTAGTTTTTTGTACTTTGATAAATGTGGGCACACAAGTAGAGAAGAGCAAAACATAAAACACGTAATTCGGTTTCTACACTTTTGGGAGTTCTTTTAATTCAAGTAAGTGTTTTATCCAACATACCCTCGGGCAGTATTCACTATCCAAACTACACAGCTACAATTTTGAGAATATCACAGTAAAATTGATTTTTCTTTCAATAATAAAAGAAAGAATATTCCTGCCAAAATGGGGTTAAAATGGGGCAATATAAGGGTGAAGACCATTAATAAAAAAAAAATGTAAATTGATTTATAAGAAAAATACTTTTTGATAAACTATGAACTATATATTAAATATCGACCGATTACGTATTCCGAAAATTAACCGAAAACGAACTTAAATTGTTTGTAGATAAGTTTGAAAAATCTATAAATCGTAAAAAAAATGAAAAAGTAATTCATTTCAATTATCATTTCCAATTACATAAAAAAACCATTTTCCAAAACAAAACATACCGTAGGGACCTATTTTCATTCTCCTTATAAATTTCTGTTATATTATGTGGTGTTTGTTGTTGGTAAAGAAATTAGTTATGTTGTTGTTGTTTTTTTTTTTGTTTTTAATATTTTTGTGCAACTGACAATTTGATATATTGTAGATGTAGCTGTGTCTGAAAAATGTTGTGACCTTTAATTGGCGATGTGGGGTTTACGCTAAAAAATATAAATAAACCTTCGTCGCTGATAATTATAATCTTAAATATAATAACTGTTCATTAGCATTCCACAATGATTGATGGTTCGGACAATATTTTTCAATTAAATCAGTTGGCTAAAAAATAAATACATATAGATATAGCAAAAATTACGTTATTTCGTCTGGTTGTTAACCTATGTATTCTTTTGTTTGATAACAGAGGGAGGATCGAAATCCTGGAAATTTTTGACTCGAGATTTTTGTGATTTTACGTGTTTTGGTGTTATCCAAATCAAAAAAGTGTTTATCAGTTATCGACAAGGTGTCTGACAGTAGGTTACTGTTAGATATTTTCGCTGCGTGTGGAATTACACGATTTTGTAAATTTTGTTATAAAAAAACAAACTTCTTATGAAGAAAACCCTTTAACAGTTTTTTAGGTTAGGAAAGAGAATGAATATATTATTTATTCTCGTTTAACATTGCTGTTTTTTTTTCAAATTTTCTTAAACCGCAAGAGCTACCATCTTTCGGAAAACTCCGAAAGCATAAGCAACTTTCATATTATGGTCACTAAATATTTGCTGTCAAAAATTGTATGAAATTTCTTATGACGAAATTTAACCAATTGTCTGAATATTATGAAAATGTTTTCGGCTTTTTATAGACAACATACTATTTGTAATGACTCCATTATTTTCGATTTGGTAAATCAGAAAAATAATGGAGTCATACTCCTAATATATCTACCCAGTAAAAGTAGAAAATATCAATCCCCTCCCCCTTTTCTTTCCCGCAGAGTTAACACAAAGTGTATCGACTCTTAAAAAATTAGAAATCTCTTTGAGCTTTCGTGTTGGTAATTCGGTTTCGTACAGAAAAAGTAAGGTCTACTCTTCAGGTAGCTACGACCGAACTACAAAAATTCAACTCTAAATTTTACATTATATGTAAAACTAGAGTGTATTGACTTAGTGAATTATATTCAAAAAATCAAACTCAAAAACCCAAGCAGAAATCTAATTTGTGTGTGTATCATGCCCACACGAATAATTATGACGAAATTTAACCAATTGTCTGAATATTATGAAAATGTTTTCGGCTTTTTATAGACAACATACTATTTGTAATGACATACTCCTTATTTTCGATTTGGTAAATCAGAAAAATAATGGAGTCATACTCCTAATATATCTACCCAGTAAAAGTAGAAAATATCAATCCCCTCCCCCTTTTCTTTCCCGCAGAGTTAACACAAAGTGTATCGACTCTTAAAAAATTAGAAATTTCTTTGAGCTTTCGTGTTGGTAATTCGGTTTCGTACAGAAAAACATTACCAACACGAAAGCTCAAAGAGATTTCTAATTTTTTAAGAGTCGATACACTTTGTGTTAACTCTGCGGGAAAGAAAAGGGGGAGGGGATTGATATTTTCTACTTTTACTGGGTAGATATATTAGGAGTATGACTCCATTATTTTTCTGATTTACCAAATCGAAAATAATGAGTATGTCATTACAAATAGTATGTTGTCTATAAAAAGCCGAAAACATTTTCATGAAATTTCTTATGTGTGCATTTTACAAACATAAACAAAAATATATAATACTTGATAAGATAATTAAATTTTGGCTGTCCCCTTTTGAAAAACGTCAGGAATGTGTTTTTGATTGTGTACTAACATCTAGTGACAAACGCACTGTAGTTTTTCTTCGATCGTGCGGACTCTTTCGGAAAACATGATCTATAAAAAAAGCTACGTTTATGTGTATTTTAGTATTTTAGGGCAACCGCGTTCACATTTAAATAATGCTATAAAATAGTTATCGGAGTCGTATCCTTGAAATTCACAAAAAAAAGGTCGACGTGGGCCTTAGTATAAAGTAATTTAAATTTTCGACAGAAGTGACGTATTTTACTAGAAATTCACCGATGACTTCTTCAGGTGAATTTGAAGAATACTGACTCTAGGTTCTTTATAAAATTGCGAGATCTAAGTGAGTTACGTTCCAAACCATTTAAACAGAAGTGGGAAATAGGGAATTTAGATTAAACGGTAATTATCACAGCGACTATTAATGTTAAAATGGTGACGTTTCCGATAGATTTTATGTTAGGTTTTAGACTATAAATCATGTTTTCCGAAAGAAGGCACATCGAGCGAAAGTACAATAGAATAATGGTAAGTACATTTGCCGCTACTTAGTTGTCACTACTAAAGTAGAACAAAAGTACTTCATGTTTTCCAAAAGATGGCAGCACTAATCGAAACCAGTGATAAAATGTTCGATCATTTATCTCTACGTATCATACCTTATTTTTTCAATTTTTACTACTATTATTAATAAATTTTTAAATCGTAAAAAACAGTCATATAGTAAAAAAAAAACATAAAATAAGTTGGTAGCATTATTGTAAGAAAAATTATCAGTTGTAGTGACATCTAGCTTCAACACTGTTTTCAATTATATTAGTAGTGCCAACTAGTGGCATCCTCTGGAAGGTCATGTTTTCTAACAGGTGGCACCGTTCGCGAAAGTATCATAGTATTTTCTTTACAGTTTGACATGATCTATATCTGGGGTGGGATTTTGTAACATCACAATTTTCGAAGTTCGAAAAAATATCGAAAGTTTCGAAAAGTCGGTATTTTGTAACCTTTTCGACGGGCGATAATTGCGGTAGTTCTTCACTCAACTTAAATGCAAGTGATACATAATACGTTTGTAAGCTGTGTGATAATTTTTATTAAAAATAAAATAAAAAATATTAAAATAAAAATGAGTAATATTAATTAATAAAAATGAGTGATTAACAAAAACATGAATTCTGTTTAAAAAAAGAATTGGTTTGGTTAATTTTATTATTATTTTTAATTTAATGGTAACATAACCTAAAAAAATTGTTTTAATTTTTCTCAAGCCAAAAAAAAGTTACAACAAAGTGGCAATTCAATATAATGGTCCAATATTTACAAGAAAATAAAGATTTAGTGACGGGAAATTTTAACATGAATAGCACTAGAAAAACAATGCAAGAAGGTTGGCACGAATTGGCGAACAAGCTGAATAGCGAAGGTCCACCTGTGCGAGACGAAGACGCATGGAAAAAGGTAAGTTGTATATTTTTAAAGGTTTTTTAAGAAAGTTTAATGTTTTTAAAGAAAGTTCGCGGTTTAATAAATAAATAATTGTTCTGTCTCAGGTATGGGCTGACTTAAAAAATAAAATTAAGAGAAAAATACGCAAAATCCACGGTGATATCAACCAAACAGGTGGAGGCTCACGCACTCTTTTTCTGTCGCCTTTTGAAGAGCGGGTGGTTCAGTTAACAGGAATGATGGTATCCGCTGTAGGATACACCGGGGTGGATGCAGGCCATGAGTCGGGCGAAGACTTTAATGATGAGGTGGCAGCGGAAACCACATCCGCAAATAATGAAGCTAGTTGTGGCGATACTACAACGGTAACCACTCGAGTTCGCCGTCGCCGTAACAATATAACAACAAAAATTTTTGAAGAGTTAAAGGACCATGATAGCCATCATGAAGCAGAGCAATGAAATTAACTCAAAGCGGATATTGCTGGAACAAGAGAGACGCGAATAAAGTCGCGAGTTTGAGATTATTAGTGGCTTTCCAAAAGACCACCCAAGTACTTATAAGCACTTATGGTTCATGCCTTTGTTAGATTTACTATAGTTAAACTAGCAAAAACATGAACCATAAGTGCTTATAAGTACTTGCCGTGGTCGATTGGAAAGCCACTATTGGTGAATTTATGCTTTAATATTGCAATTTGTGATTTTTTCTGAAATATATACTTTAATTGAATTTTTTGAATTTGAAACAAATAGTTTTATTGTGAATAATGTGAATACATATTTTTTTTTATTACAACAAAAATTTTCAGTTATGAACAACTTAAAAACAATTTAGCAAGTTGTTCCGAATTGTAACAGCAGTATCATAGTCAGACTGACTGTCGTATTCAAAATCGGATTCATGTACTAGTTCTACCCCCTCTTCAGCAGGCTGTGGCAAATCTACCATTTCAAGGTTACTTTTCAAACAAATGTTATAGAAAGCCGCACATACATTCACCACTTTAATCACTTTAATTGGATCATACCGCAACACTCGCTCCCCCTAACAAACACCGGAAAGTGTTGTTTAGAACACCGATACAGCGCTCAACCGGATTTCGAGCTTTGGCGTGTAAATAATTGTACCTACTTTGCACTTCGTTCGCGTTACGGTACGGTGTCATAATAAAAGGCTCTAACGGGTACCCAGAATCGCCAAGCAGCCATGTATTGCGCTCCCCATTGTCGTATGATGCTTTCAATTTTCTCCTGTCTTTAGACATTTCCCAGATTGCAGCATCATGGGTCGATCCAGGAAATCTAGCGCATACTGAGTGGATCAAAAGATCATAGTTGCAAACCTGAAAAATATGTTATTAATACAAAGAATGAGGTATATGTATAGTATTTATTGTATTTACCAACTGAACATTCATCGAGTGATTTCCACGCCGATCTACAAAAATATGCTCATTTTCCTGTGGTGAAATCAAATTAATATGGGTGCAGTCAATACACCCAATGATGCCGGGATGGCTTGTTTTCTCATAGAATCGTTCCTTATTTGAGGATTTTGTTTGTTCATCTGGAAATTTAATGTGAAGATGGCATATTGTACGTTCCAATAGGCGAGTTATTTCATTTATGGATGTAGACAGTACCGATTGGTTCATTGAATGGAACATTATGTCGCCTATCGTTCTTTGATAAGCCCTTGTCGCGTAGAAATTTAAAACCGCGGCTAGCTTTATTTCCAGTGGGATTTTAGTTGTTCGTGTTCCCAAATCTATTCGAGGTCTTATTTGGTCAACTAAATAAATGAAAATGTCTTTTGACACTCGAAAAGAGTCAATAAATCTTAAATAAAAGAAATTAATGAGATTTATACATTCAGACATTATAATTTGTTATATATTGAACTAACTTTTGATTTGACAAATCCAACAAATTATACCGATCACGCAAAAAGCGACGCTCTATGTAAAAATTGATTTGTGAGCCACTACGAGCATTTGAATCATCATTTAAACTTAAAATGACAGTGATGGCACCAATATTAGTCATTTTAGTTATAATTTTTAACTAATTAATCGAAAAACTCAAATAAAATGTAATTTTATTAAAATTTTATTTTTTATTAAATTTAATTTTATTATTTTAAGTACAAAAAAAATGTTTTGAAATGTCATTTTATTTTCGAAAAAGGGTTGTACAAAGCAAATATAACTTAGCTGTCGAAAATGGTACAAAATACCGACTATTTCCTTTTTCGATTCGATTATCATTTTCGATAGTATCGAAAGTGATGTTACAAAATCCCATCCCTGAAGACTGTGATAAATATTTTTTAGTACAAATTGTTGACATTTATTTGAAAAAAACTGCTCAAACCAAATGTATCATAGTAAATTCTTCTGATAATTTGTGAAACCTACAGTATAAATTTATGGTATGATTGACCTAATGTACCGATTTTAGTGTAATTATGCTTTAATAACTAGACCGCCACATTTTCTTTCTAGATTCCCATTTCTTGGAAATTACTGTAATTAAAATAAAAAAACAAATATGTGAGGCGGGGAAATATACCGAAAAATTATTACAATGTAGGAGAAATAGTTTTCTCCTACATTGTAATAATTTTTCGGTTTATATTATTCTCCTACAAAGTAGAAGAATAGTTTTCAAATAAGTGTCAAACATTTATACTAGAACCAGAATAAACCTACCAACATATTTATGTGAAAGAGGGGTAAATCGTTGGAAAAATCGAGATTTTTAAAAAATGCTCTCGAGCAAAAATTCTTTGCCCTCAGAACATCGTTTTAATAAACAAGAACCACATAAAGCAAATTTTTCCCCTTCTAAGAGCTTTTTTTAATTCAATCGAAAACGATATTATTATGCAAACTTCTTACAAATTTATTCTTTTGTATTTTTATTTTTTTCTGGAAATAGGTTTACAACCTTATACTTTTTGAGATGTTAGCAAAATAAATTTTCTAGCCCATGGGATTGACCACTTCCGTTTGACCTATTTGCACTAAAATTCATTAGGACCTCCCAATTTATGAAAATAAAATTTACAAAATAAATAAAAAATATTTATCCTACATAGATAATTTCCAATTAGTTTATGTTATTGGTTTTGGAATTTTTAACCTTTATCCGGCTTGTGCCAAGCCAGGAGCATACATTTGATTATGTTACTTACTAAATGTGGTATTCTAAATTGATGTTTTGACGAAGTTCTGGAATACGGTCAAATCGGATGGAACTTTGTCATTTCTTAACCAATTATGATAAAATTCGACAAGTACGATGAAAATAAGATTCTTTAATGATTTTTAGGTGAAGTTCTGAAATATCGCCAGTTAAAATGATTTTTTAGAAAGCTCTGGAATGTGACTAATTAGGAAGGAACTCGGTTTTTTCTCAAACAATTATGATCAAATTCGACATATCGTACATGTAAATGTGATCCTAAAATTATTTTTCGATCAAGTTCTAAAATATGGTCAAGTAGTATGAAACTTGCCTATTTCTAAACCAATTTTGATGAAATTCGACAAGATCGATAAAAATGGGATTCTAAAATGATAGTTAGGAGAAATTCTGGAATATGGTTAATTAGAAAGGAACTCGGGTAGTTCTTAACCGATTATGGTGAGATTAACATTGTCTGCGGGCCAAATCTAAGGTGAATTAGTACAGTAAATTGTAATTTTAGTACAAATTTACCTCTGAAATCGTGCCAATTCTCTAGTAAATTAAATTGTCAAAAATGGATTAAACGGTGAAATTTACTGGTTTATAGGTACAAAACGAAACGTCAAACAATTTGTGAATGCTTTTGATGTCAGAACTATAAAAATAAAATATTTTAATATAAGAAAATGGAGCAATTTAGAAATCCAGGCGATTTTGAAATAAGATGGCATTAATAATAATAATGTGTGGAGAAGATGTCTAGCTTATAAAATAGTATATAGTATAGTATAGTATAGAATATACTGTTAAAAAGTAAGTAGAAACGGCATTTACCTCAAATTTGGCACGCAGCCTTAAAAGAAATTCTTGATTTTAATCAATTAGGAAGGAACTCGGTTATTTTTAAACCGATTTTGGTAAAATTCGACACGTGAGATGGAAATGGAATTCTAAAGTGATTGTTAGATGAAGTTCTTAAATATGGCCTATTCGTACGATGAAAATGGGATCCTAAAATAAGTTTTAGATGAAGTTCTGAAATATTGCTAAATAGAATGGAACTTAGCATTTTCTTAATCGATTTTGATGACATTTGCATCCTAAACTAATTATTAGATGAAGTTCTGGAATATAGCCATTTAAGATAGAACAATTAATCTTTTGCTTTAACCTTTGGGCTATGTTTTTCGAGAATGATTGCTCTCAGAGTGGCCAGATCGACTCGTGTCTAAGCTGTATCTGGCTGGGTAGGTACTTTATACCTTTTGTGCGCTGAGAATGCCCGCCTTGTCGGAGGAATTGCAAGTAAATATTTATAATCACGCAACAAATGTGGCCCCCGAAGTCCGTCTCCCTCAAACATTTGTATCTCCTTACTGGAGAGTAAGTGCGGTTACAACATTTAAATTATTTGAAATGCTATCATTACACGGCTGGTTTTTTGTTGGTATTAAACAACGTGTAATGCTGTACTGCTATTAATCAGCCAGATTTTCCTGTTTCCCTCCTGAAACCTATCTTCCTCTGAATCAGATATTTCAATATCTTTGAAAGTTATAAAAGCCGTCGAAGCAATTGTTAGAAGTTTCGAAACCATTTCACTTTCTATGTACCTCATTAACTCTTCTACGTAGTATTAAATCAACAATAAACTTTTTTATGCAGAAACCTGCTGTGACCAGAAAAATATTTGTGCCAGTTTTAGCTACTGATTGTTTGCCATTATGAAGATGCTGCAAAACTCCAGCTACACATCATCAGGATCCCGGTATTTGGTACAGGGATTTGGGGTTGAGGAAATACTGGGAATCGGGATTTCAGGATTAACAAAAAGACCGGGATCCCGGGATTTGAAAAAAAACCGCAATCCTGGATTGCATTCCCTACTCGCCTAGAATCATTTTCATCTTTCTTCTAACAAGAGAAATTCACATTTTCTATCTGTGCAGCATCTGTGGTTATGCACACAACATCTTTTTCCAAAGAAAGAGCAAAGTTCTGCAATTTTGTTTTAAGCATTGCTATACATTTTTTGGCCGGCATACTTCCGCAAATTCCCACCATTCCCAAACTCCAAAATTTAACATTAATATTTATATAGCGTCGGTTACGCTTCGATGCCCATTCACCAAAAGTAAGACATACTGATTGGACTTTCTAGTTCGGATTTTAATTTGTCTTTTATTTTCCAATAGAGACCAGAAACGAAACCGAGAATCAAACTACGAGCAGTACGTTTTGAAATTCTCTTGCTTCAAGGGATTCCCTTAAATCATACGAAGTGCAAAACCTTTCGCGCATGAACGGCAGGTAATTTGTTGTCAAATTTAGTATCCCCAGTGTTCAGCTGTTTTTTGATACTCCTTTGTTCTGGTTGCGAAGTCCTTTTTTCGCACTTAGTTTGGTGTATTATGTTTAAGTCCTTTGGTGGTTCCCCTTGCCGTTTTTAATTTTATTGAACATAATTTACATTTTGCTGAAATAACAGTTCCTTGCTCATGCAAAAATAACTACATATTGCTGATTTACTTCTGGTTCTCCATTCAATTTTGGTTGTTAATGTCATTGCTAATTGGATTTTTTTTTATTCACAAAATCTCTTCTAAAATCTAAAACGTAAATAAATAAATTTTTTTTTTTACTTACGGATTAGAGATACCGTTACCTCAATTGATCCTCTAACTGCGCTATGTACATATTATGTATATAAACTTTAACTCATTCACTCACAAAACACTTATGATTTTCAGAATACTAGTTACTTACTAATTATATACATATGATGTATAACATTATATGCTTCTGCGTGTATTTTAATATGTATTCGTTTTGACTAGTTCCATTCGAAATACCGTTATTTTTCTAGATACAAATTAATTTGTTTTTGAAAAAAATTCCACTCAAAATCCCGTTATTTTTCCAAACAATCTAAAAATGAATATTATAGACGTTTTTCATGCGAATTTAGGTTGAAGTGGCGAATTTATTACTTAATAAAATAAGTCATTCATTTTACTAACGTGATTAAATTTTTAGGTTACATTTTTCAAAATAGCCAAATGGCTACTTGGCTATTTTATTCTCGCTCTTTTTAGACGTGATTTCGAAAATTATCTCGTATGCTGATTTAACCGGCTCGAAGGACCAACAAATGGGGATCACTCCAAAATATATGAGACAAATTTTCACGGTGTATCCGTGGCCCAAAAATTAGATGCGGTTTTTCACACGGTGTAATTACAAAATGGAGTGTATCTTGTCTAGAATTTTATTCGGCTGACTAATTGTACATATGTCTTCACTGGTGTGGAAAACCATTCATATTTTAAATTAATAACACCGCTAACACAACTTTGATTAATAAAAACACTGCCGAATTTCTTTGCCAAACGTTCTAAGACGTATACATTTATTAAATTATACACTATGCGACATAGCTATATGGGACAAAGTAATCTGTACTGTTTTCTTCAAAAGCATTTCGCTAATTTTATTTTACGTTTTATGGAACAATTGGTCAATGCTTACTCAACAAACTGAAGTTAAAATTTTCGTTCGTCGAGGAATGCTACTTTCGACCGATGAATGAGCGAGGATCATATGCTATCGGAAATCTAGCGTTACCATTTGTAACGATACAAACAGCTAGGGCTTGTACCGTCAACCGAATGCCCCGGAGTCACCACTTGCAGCATTTGCTCTGGCTATCGTGCAGTCTGGGGTGGGTCATAGTGGTGTCCTTCTAGGGCCTTAAGAGCTACTACATCATTAACTAAAATTTATAACTGACTCAAACACACTATACGTCACACGCCATTTTCACTTTGGTTTAATATTGTATAACAGCATTTTATTAGACATGACTACTTTGCACATATGAATGAAAAGAAACAATTTAATGAAGTACACCAACTATGAACTGGAAAAATTATACAAAACAAAATTAAATAGTTGTGGTATATTCTGTTAATTCAATCAAAATTAAGAGAATTCTGTTCCCCTGACTGAATCCCCAGAATAATTAATTATATGAAATTTAACTTAATTGGAACAAAAAAATCTGTTATACCACGATACAATCAAAAACGGAAATAATTTATTTCCAACAAAAACAATTATAATTACGAGTCGAGACTAGATCCACTGCTTATCTATATTCGTGTTGATAACTGGGAATCCGCTGGTAATACAGGTGTCGATCAATATAACACAGGATACCATAAACCACCTGTTTCTGGATTACCGATGATACAGTTGTTGGTTGTTATAGGAGCAACCAAAAATTTGGCTCCGTTTATCCGCGATGTGTTATTTTGCTAAAGCCACGAATCCAAACAATCGAAGTTGCAAATCATACAAGCTATTGGTCAAGTTTTCCAATGCTATTAACGCCACGTTTCCGTTATTCTTGTGTAAAACACATAACACAAAATTAGTTTTTTTTCCTACACGCAAAAATCGGTGTAAATGATCAACTTCAATAACCAATGCGGGCTTTGAATTTATTTGTTTATTCGCTAATTCGCTTATATTTAATTCTCCGGTCGTCACCACACTTTACATTCAGTTGTTTTTCTCTCAACCGTAAGTTGGGTTTTTTTTTTATTCTCGTTTTGTACTTTTCCTCGCTTTTATAAAACGATGTGTCCCTTTTGACGTCTCGATTCACAATCCCCAATTTGTTTTCTGTTTTTCTTATCCATCACAAAATTTTGCTACCGCGATGCCCATTTAACAAAAGTGGCCGGTGTTTGAAATACACGGTTGAATGGGTGAACACATATAGTAAATAAGATAAGTGGAAAAAACCGAAAAAATTGTGTATATTGGGATGTGTTTACCTTCGATTTATCAAACAAGTAAGATACCCACGGAACGACTTGGTTGTTACACATTCGTCAGATAGCCACAAAACTAAAATACCTAAACTAAAAATTAAAATACCATCAACAACTTTTAAAAAAATCCCCAAACATACGGCACAGTAAAAAGACCAGGACCAGAGTCTAAAGTTGTCGCAAGAGGTAAAAGGGAAATAAGGTATCTTTCAGTCAGGAAAAATATCAGCCCATCCCAAATAAAGCGTGACTTGTGTCTGGACATCACTAAACGAAGGATACAACAGATTTTAAAAGAGAATATTAATCTGAAATTTCATAAGCGGGTGCGTAAACCTAACCTTCTGTTAATCCATAAACTGGCAAGAATGAAATTTGCTGAGAAATTTAAATTTTGGGATGAAGAATAGCGATCAATAAGTTTTGATGAAAAGCATTTAATTTTAATGGACCAGATAGATGCAAGAATTATCTGCGAAATGTTCGTGAGTCACCTCAAACGCGTTATTCCCGCAAATTTCAAGGAGGTCTACTTATAACATAGAGTGGTTTCTGCTATCCTATATTGGGAGCAAGACCCCAATTTGTTTTGTTTCCCATAAAATCAATGCGGGGAAGTATGTGCAGTTATTAGACGACACTTTAATAAATTTTGAAAAGGAAATGTACCATGAAAGTTGAACATTTTAGCAGGATATGCGCCTATTCATGCTACTAAGTGCACGAAGAATTTTTTTTCAATCACTAAATATACCAGTGGCTTGCTACTACATAGTCCGGACTTAATTCAATGAAAAATCTCTAGAGCATTTTTAGCCAGGGAGTCTACACAAATGGACGTCAATTTAATACTTTAGCGGAGTTTCAGACAATCATTCAAGAGGAATGGGCCAAAATTGACGTTTCTGTGCTCCAAACGTTAATAAACTCAATGCCACGTCGATTGAAGGATGTTATTAATAACAATGGAAGTCATACAAACTACTAAAATACACTAAATGTTATTATTTTTTTATTAATGAATAAAATAATTGCATGCGAATAAACTGCTATAAGTACCAACGCGAATAAACTGCTATAAGCAACGATGTCGGTACAATGAAAACTAACCGAATGAAATCTGTATGCCCTCTGCATTGGCAAATCATCTGATGCAAATGAAAATAAAATAAAAATTTGTTTAAAAAAAAAAAAAAAAAAAAATTGTCCCATATAACTATTTCGCGCAGTGTAATTTGTATTTAATTTAGTATTTATTTACAACGCAACTGGTTTCTGGATGTCTGAGTTGCAAAAAAAGGGCCGATACAATAATTTTGTGCTCTTTATATACTGTAAAGTGCTACACAACCGAATACTATCGTTTGCGGAAAATTCAAAAGATGTTACATCAATCTAGCTTCAAAATAGCAAAATGAGGATTATAATTTATCTATTATTGACATTTCTAAACGTCAAAACAAATTGAATTACAATTTTTAAATATGTAATACATTCATTGTACGTACATATTCTTAAAATGTAAATATTCTTTAAACAATTATGAATAAATTTACGATACTACAATTTTAAGCATATTGTTGGTATGATATTATTACAAGAAAACGCTTCTGAACAATATCATCGTTTTCCATATGAAACAATTTTTAATTTCTGTTTAAATTCCAATTTACTTTCGTGAATACGGGCATTAGTCTACGAAACGAAGAAATTAAAAAAGCTAACCCTCTTGATATCTGCAACAAAAAATTTCATTTTAATGAAAATCCGTCGTAGTTTCAAACCTATAGAAAACAAAGCTATTGAATTATGTAAAAAGGACTTTTTTGTAATATAGTAACATAGATATAGCAGTAAAAACATAAAATAAATTAAACTTTTCACGACTAAAAAAAGCAAAGTTACATGAGAACCAAACTTTCAAGTGTAAAATAAAAGAAACGAGCCAAAAGTTTATTAAAAGGAATTCAATCTGCAACAAAGTATCCAACTTTTGTGAAAATGTTTTTGACAAAAAGTTCACCCTAGATATCACCTAAAAAAAATTATTAAGTTGGAAAGAAATGATTTGGATAATGGATTATAACTATAAGTATGGCATCTGTATGTATGTAGAACAAATCTAAATAAATTTATTAAAATCCATGCTTAAAAGAAATCCTCTTAAATTTTTTAAATCTTTCAAAGATTCTGTTATTATTACACGTGTACTAGCTAGAGAGATAATCTGGAAAAGTTGCGATAGTGACAGACACGTTTAAAAAGTAATTAGCTATATGTACATGTTATATGTTTTACGAACCAACATACATACGAGGTTATACTTAAACGAGTGTAATGAAATGTTTCTACCTTGCATGAAATTTAATTACATGCTATAATATTATTGTATATTTGAGTACATACACATACGTGCATTATGAGATTTTCATCTTTACGTTGTATAGCATAGAGCTAATTGAAAAACATAATCATTATAATGTCTAGACAAAAAAAAATTATTTCCTTTTTTGCATTTTAATTTTTGCATCTTAGCAGTCAATTGTTATTTGTGTAAATTGTACCATGTACATGCATGATACATGATAAAATTTCAACTTTAATATGTACATAACGTGTTTGTTAAAATAAAAAAATAAAACATTTAATTTTATTTTAGTAAAGACTTTACAGGTTTGAACAAAAAATTAAGCATCATTAAAGTTGATTTGATGGGAAGCCTACCTCAGCTGGTAGCATAACTTATTTGCCCTATTCCACAAAAACCCTATTGTTTTACACTTCCCATTTCTGATTTATTGCAAAACAAACTTCTAAATTCTAATTATTAAATTTGTCCTTTACGAATGGGACAACCGCGGCGCGCAAAATTTCAAAAAATAGCAGTCGACTAGACGCTCATATCCATATACTCGCGGCGCGGCGGGGTGATTTTTTTTTTTTTAATTTTCAGTCAAACGACTGAAATATTTAAAAATACGTGTCATCCTTTTATTGGAAAAAAACTGAAAATTTAATTTTATAGTAAATTTGCCGGTAAGTTTGAATTTTAGTTGGGACACAATTTAATCTATAAAATTTGAGTTATGAAACGAACCAATATTGAGCGCAATCAATCAAGTCAATTCATTTCATTTACATTATGTGGCAATATGATAATTTTGCAATTTAATAATTGATCTATTACAATTGTTTGTTTTTGATAATAAATATGATATTTACAAATAATAAACAATAACATAACCTTGGATTACAAAGATGAGTATAAATAATTTTTTATAGATTTTTATTTTAAATAATTTTTAATTAAATTTTATTTTTTAGATGCGGCTGATTACCAAGAAGTACCTTTGAAGAACGGTACTCATTAACAGGAATGTTCCGGCATGGTATTGCGTGATATGCAGTAAAAGTTCATTTTCGTCCAAAAAGGGGTTTAGGTTATAAATCTTGCTGCTTCTCGCTACTTGTTGGTGTGATTTTAATGAACGAATTTCTGATGAGAAATAGTCACTCGTCACCAATTTAATTATTGTATTTTCACTTTTTCGTATTCATCAACGGTTAGTTCCTTCATCGGTTCATTGGTTGTGGTTTTGGTCAATATAAGTTTAAGTCGTCGAACGTATCTCTGGACCCATGCAAGAACTCAAACAATTTTTAAAAATGAAGAAATTCTGCTTTCGAGCTGAATTATGATTCAAATTTCATATTTCGTGGATGCCACTGCTGATAGTACCATGGATTTCCTTTCTTCTTCTCGTATATCGTTAACTTCTCGTTCATTTGATTGTTGAGGCCACTTTGATTCTGAGAGACTAAACCATGTCGGTCCATGCCACCATAAATCGAAATTAACTAATTTTGAGGGCGTCGTACCTCGTGACGCACAGTCTTCTGGGTTGGATAATGAGTCGACATGACCCCAATGTTGCCGCGGAAACGATGATAATAAGTCCGAGGTGCGATTTGCAACAAACGTATTCCATCTCCAAGGTAGAGATGACAGCCAACACAAAACTATTTTGGCATCCGTCCACAATGTGACTTTTATATTTGGCAATTTAAATGCTTCTATGACCATCTTTGTTAGCTTAGTCAGCGGACTTGCAGCGCAAAGTTTCAGTCGCGGGATAAAAATTTGCTCTATAGATGCAACCTTTGTTTTTAAAGCTATCATGCTGACGCTCACTGCACTATTTTGGTCCACACATCTGCAATAAAAGACGAAGGTGGTGGTGATCGGGATACTGTTGAAGAGGTTGATGGTGATGATGTAAACTAAAATGGTGATGGGGATGGTAATGATTATGGTGATGGTGATTGTGGTGTGGTGATGATGGTGGTGGTGTACTATGTACGATTGTGTGATATGTAGTATGATGGTATGATAAGATTACATAGTGGTATGATGGCACGGCGGTAAGTTTTTAAGGTGGTATGATGGTTTGATGGAATATTAGTATAAACCATTCTATTATAATAAGAATAGTATGATGGTATGGTAGTACATATAATTATACGCAACAAACACTTCTAATGGCTGGATAATATATGTTATCAATCTTCTTTCCTTCGGGTTGTCAGCCAATAAAAAAAATAAAGTTCAATTACGACGACGTTTCGGTAATTTTATTACCTTCTTCAAATCTATTAACAAATACAACATAACAAGAAAGTTTTAGAAAAAGTCGATTTTAGTTTTAGAAAACGACCGTTAAATGAAAATAATATAAATATAAATCTCCCCCATATACTCGTGTATGATATACACAAACAAAAAACTATTATATACAAACTATTATATCAGTAATACCCGAATAAATTTTGCTGAGATCGTCTGTATCATTCTTTTATGAACTAATATGAACCATTTCATCTCTCACTTTCTATAATTTTTACTTCATTAAACCCAAATATATGACCTGTATCCTGAGTGTGTTGACACAATGTAGTATAGCTTGAGGATATCTTATAAGAAATTAGGCCGGAGTATGATGCAAAAATTATGGAACTGTTGCAAGAACAAACAATAAAAAAAAAACAAATCTATTTTCAAAAGAGTACATACCAAAAGAAACCCAAAGTAAACTCACAACTTACACATCAGTTGCTCCAAAGTTTAATGGACTACCCAATGTCCATAAAAACAATCACCCATTGAGACCTACTGTGTCGCTCATTAATAGTCCGATATACGAAACTTCCAGATATTTGGCTAACTTGTTGAAGGTAGCAATTGACAATGAGAAATACAATTGCAAAAATTCTTTTGGGTTAATTGATTTCCTTAAAAAGCAAAATATCTCACAAGGATATGTACTCATAAGCCTAGATCTTGTGTCACTTTTTACGAATATTAATCTCAGGTTAGCTTTAGAGACAATTTCTAGTAAATAACCAACCATAGAGCCACACACGAGAATTCCAAAAATAGAATTTCTAGATATTTTGGACTTCTGTTTAAAATGAGGGTACTTCAGTGCTGCGAACATATACTACAAACAAATCAATGATGTTGCAATGGGATCACCTTTATCACCCATTGTAGCAGATATTTTGATGGAAGTTTTGCTCGACACAGTTCTGAATGGAATTAATTTCAACATTACATTTGTTAGGAAATATGTCGATGACCTGTCGTTATGTGTACCTGGAGACAAAATTAGTGATGTACTTTCTAAATTTAATAATAACTGTTTCGGCCTCAAATTTACTTAGAATTGGAAATAAATAACAAATTACTGTTTTTGGATACATAATTAATTCGGAAAGCCAATGTCCAAATTGACACCGTCTGGTACGCAAATCTCAAATCTCAAATTTTAACAGTTTCCATCCATTAAGCCAAATTATTAATACTGCATTTGGGTTTATAAAGCGGGTGAAGAAATAATTAACAGGCACAACAGTTGATACCGACAATATCATAATGAATTATCTATCAAAGAACAAATACCCGAAATACCTAATTACTTAATTAATCGTTTCAGCCAAATCAGCCGTTCCCATAATACTACAAATAATAACAAATTGTTTCCAGTCCCGTTGTCTCCACTAACCAAAGTCTAACATTCAAATCCAGTTTATATGTGAAAGGTCTTAGTGTATATACAGGGTGTTTGGTGCATCGTTTGCCAAATTGAAATGGCTCAAAGGAGGGATCATTTGCTATCTCTTAAGCCCCAATAAATCATTTTTGGCCCTCTGGATTTCTTTTCATTAACTCTTAAAATAATTAAATTCTATAATTCTAAAAACTAAGAGTGATCGTGATCTTCGCACTTTTTAATTATGTTCTCTAGTTTATCCCCTTTCCAGTACTAGGCAATATGCCATACAAACCATTTCAAATATTTTACTAAATCACAAAATTTGTGTATCGGGACACATTAGCCTGATATTCGACATTCGCGATAAAAACTGGTTTTGGCTTAAATTACATAATATACATTAAGGGAGGGTCATTTGCTATCTCCTAAGCCCCAATAACTCATTTCTGGCCCTACGAATTTTTTTTATTAACTCATAAAATGTTTGAAGGAGGTAAAAAAAACTTAAAACTCAACTTTTCATTGCAATAAAAAAGCCCTAAAAGTGATCGTTATTGGGGCCGGAAATGAGTTATTGTGGCTTAAGAGATAGCAAATGACCCTCCCTTAATGTATTTATGTAATTTAAGCCAAAACCAGTTTCTATCGTGAATGTCGGATGTGTCCCGATACACAAATTTTGTGATTTTATAAAATATTTCAAATGGTTTTTATGGCATATTGCCTAGTACTGGAAAGGGGATAGACTAAGACTAGAGAACTTAATTAAAAAGTGCGAAGATAACGATCACTCTTAGTTTTTTTTTTATTGCAATGTTAAGTTGAGTTTTAAGTTTTTACTATAGATTTCAAATATTTTAAGAGTTAATGAAAAGAAATCCAGAGGGCCAAAAATGATTTATTGGGGCTTAAGAGATAGCAAATGATCCCTCCTTTGAGCCATTTCAATTAGGCAAACGATGCACCAAACACCCTGTATTTCAAAAATTTTGCGTAGTTTCAATATAAATTGCCACATTACTTTTTCGGCTGGAAATCCAATTAAAAAAATGTTTAGTCAACTAAGAGATAGAACTCCGGACTTATTGCGATTCAATTCGGTATATTTAATATCATGTAATAGTTGTAACTTGAAATACATTGGTACTACTAAACAGCTACTAAAAAATCGCATAAGTCAACATAAATCGGGCACTAGGGTACCTATAAGAAATCCTCAAGCTACTACATTGTGTCAATACGCACAGGCTACAGTTCATATATTTGGGGTTTTTTTTTTTCGTTTTATTCTATGCAATCTTTTTCTGGGGCTCAAGGCACTCCCAACTCTTTCGCAGTTAACTTTTACCGTCCTACTTTACGCAGTAGTTGCCAAATCGAGGACGTACGGCTATAGACCTGTTTTGTATAAACCACTTGCACATTGCATTGCTTCATGCCAGCCTATAGTGCCGACATGAAAGGTGGGTCGGCCCATGGATTCCGCACTCTCAACAGGGGGTCATAGATGTGTTCATCGTCATCACCGATCGTAATCAGATGATGAAAAATGCCTTTTGCATCCCGCCCCTATAGGGATTCGAACTCGGTACCTCCCGATCCAACCGCCGTAGCTTTGACCACTGCGCCGTTTGGTCGGTTATTTGGGTTTAATGAAGTAAAAATTATAAAAAGTGAGAGACAATATAAATCGTCTTTTCTTAGAAATGGTTCATATTCTGGGCAATCGAGAAACTTCAGTTAATAAAAAGAGTGATACAGACGATCTCAGTAAAATTTATTCAGGTATTCTTGACACAATTTTTAAATTTTATCCTGAAATTCTTTAATATATATATACTTAAATTCTAAAATTATAAATAATATTTTGATCATTACGTAGTGACCCTGAAATGTTTTGAAAATCCTGAAAGATCTTGAATTTTGACATAAGAAAAATACTATTGTTGTTTTTCTTTTTGAAAACTATACAAATTTTAACACAAGACCACAATTTGTTTACAGTAATTAAATTAATTTAATTTAATTTAATTGATTGATTGATTGATCATAATGTACGATCAATCCTAAGCAAAACTCCCGGATGACATCCTTTATAAATAACAAAACCGAAAGAAAGGGAAGTGTGTTAATAACAAAGAATCGACCCGGTTCCAGACACCTACATAAGTAGTTGATAGTTAGTAAATTTGATAGTAGTATATTTTTAGTAGATTATTTAGTACAAGATAACACAATTTCAAGTTTAGTGCTTAAGTTCCTGGAAAACTGTTTCAGGTTCTTCAAAAATTTCCTAAATTTAAAATCTGCATTAATCCTTTATAATGACTAAACAAAGCTAGAGTAGGCAGAAATATGATCGAATTTCCGACTACCAAAAATAAATCTAGTACAAGCATTGAAACATCTTTGAAGGACATTCCTATTTTCCTGAAGCATACACTTGAACGTCATCAGCGACAATATGAAATGAACAATGTTGAATAGAGGATTATAAATGTTATTAATGTACATAGAAAACAATAGAGGACCCAGCACTGTACCCTGAGGAACGCCGGAAATTACAGGAAGGAAATCAGACAAAGAATTGTCGCAAAAAACTGCGTGAGAACGATTAGAAAGATAGTTAAAAATAATTTGGCATCGTAAACCGAAAATCTAAACTGAGGTAAGAGTTTATTAAGAAGAATTCTGCGATTAATAGGATCGAAGGCCTTAGAAAAATCTAACAAAGTTAAAGTAGTCAATTCCCTATTATTCATATTACGCCTAATTTCATCACGTACGAAGTGCTATGAAATGTTCTAAACCCAGATTGAAAGAAACTAATTAAACTATTGCTATTTAGATGCGATTGAATTTGATTTTGAACAACTATTTCAAAAGCTTTAGAGAAGAACTTAAAATGCTAATTGGCCTCAAATGGGATAGCTGTGAAGGATTACTGATCTTTGGGATGGGGATTATTTTACTTAGCTTCCACTGATCTGGATAGGAAGAAGACGTGAGCATAAAATTGAAGATATGTATATGTAACTTGTATTTTGAAACGAAAAGGAAATTTGCTTAACGAATTTTAAATTGACGTTATCCAGGCTAGAAGATTCCAATTTAACGAAAACGAATTAGAGAAAACGAATTAGAGGACGCATTAGAGAACAAATCGGCAGTACTACTGCCCTTGTTCAAACTAAAGCAAAAATAGCTATTGATATCAATGGGTTTGAAAACCCAACTAGATATACTCTTGCATCTGCTTAGGCCTAAATTACGAACATTACGTCAGAAAACCTTAGGAGGAAGGGAGAAGTTTAACCTGTTCTTGAAATAATTATGTTTAGTAATCCGAATTAACCCTACAACTCTATTACGACCCTACTTATAATCTAAATGAGACCGACTGTTAGGTTACCTTTTCCATAAACTATATTTACTAACTCTAATACTTATACTATACTCTAATACTTAAAACGGAGATTTCACTTTGAACGCATAACATTTTTATGCGGAACGCAACTATCAAAGACCAAACTAATATACGAGTTGAACAATTCTACTTGGCTAGTTGCAGAACTATGGCAAAAAAAATCCTCGCAAGGAATCGAGTTACAAACTAAGTAGAGGCGGGAATTATCTACACTACAGAAATCTCTAAAGCTAAAACTATTAGGTTTAGGTGGAGAGTAACAGTTCACAGAAAAAGCTACAAGATAATCATGGGATCCCATACCGAGAGACAACTGATTGAAAAACAAATAGAGTTATTAGTAAAAGAGATGATATGTGCAATAAGGGAATAAGAGGCACCGCTAGAGGTTGGGCAATAAAACGTTAGTGGTACTGATCGAATCTACAAGAGAAATAACTAAACAAACTTTCTAAGTCTTCAAGGGATTTTTTAAATTTGGCATAGAACATCTTACTAGTTTTTGGAGTATTGTAGACGGTACCGAATAAGATTTTACGAGTATTTATGAAAATGTTGACAAATAAAAACTCTAAATTCGACACTAACAATTCTGAAATAGAAGTAGAGAACGTAACTAATCTGGCGTTAATGTCATCACCTACAAACATACATAAGCCACCATAATTAAGGGGAGGTACCGACCTATATTTCCTAAATATATTAAAACCTTTGATTGCCAAAGCTAAATTAGGGATATTTGTGTTTAGAAAGGTCTCCGAGAAACAAAATATGTCATTTGAAGCGCAATTTAGAAATGTGACAAATCTCGTCACATCGTTACATTTAATAATGATTAATGACCTATCCACTAACAAAAATTTCAAAACTATGAAGAAACAAAAAAAAAAGATCCAAAGTAACAAATGCCAAGAAAAAATAAACCAAGGAACAATACTTAACCTTAGAGCCCCAATTTATGCACCAAAAAACGAATATTTTTAATTGTTTCCCCTACGATGAGAAAAAACGCGACACTTCTGTCTAACTAGGATTTTTTTTAACTGTTAGGTAATTAAGAAAGAAACAAATATCTTTGAATCGTTACAGCGAATTATTATTTTTTGTGTGTGAACAAAAGCTCAAAACACCATTTACCACTTCATATACGAACAATTTATGTCATTAATACCAAATAAGAGCATATCCTCGAAAAGCACGCTTATAGTGTCAGAGGCCTTAAAAAAGTTAAAAACAATTGTTATTTTTGTGTGCTTTAGGAGCTACAAAATTATGCGGCTCATAGGTTAATATTCTTTTACGAAGTCCTAATTTTATTAATTTTTAAAGTTACTTTAGTTCATTACACTTTACACTGCTATTACCATAAAAAATATCAGTTTAATAATTTTATTATAGGTACTCGCAGGTGAAAAGTAAAACCATTTAATTTTTGCTTTATCTTGAAAAATATATACAAATTTCACTTCCATTGATTGATTACATCGCGTATTAAAAATGTTTCACGAACTAATCCATCTTCTTTAAAGCGAAAAAAAACCGCTTTGCCGTATAATATTCAAATAATAAGGAAATTTTTTTTTTTTTGATTCTTTATTGAAAATTTAAATAATGAATTTATATATTTTTACATTAGCGTGGTATGGTACCAAAGAGATTGGTAATTAATAAATGTTGCTTCGTCACTGTATACTATACTATGATAATTTCAATAAATATTGTTTCCCATTTTTTGTTTCGTTTAAAAATATCCCAAAAAATAAAAATTGATATTAATTTTAATGTGAAATTCTATCCAAATTTTATTAAATTTGAATATATAAAATATATATAAATAAATAAAATCTTCTTGTGGTACTAAGTATGATATACCTGTATGAGTAATTTTTTTTACGAAGAAAATTTGGTTTCGACGTTTTACTTTCTCACACAAAAACACGCACACACACACACCAATTTTGTTTTTCACAATTTTATGATGAAAAACGATACCTCTAATGGATTTAAAATTACATTGTGTAGGGTAGCCAAAAATTTATTTAATTTTTGGTTGTTTTGGGAAGCTGATATTGAGTATTAAATAATGGGAAGTGACATGCAGAATTGCAAATTTTATTGTGTTCGGCTATGAACTTTAAATATGACAGACATTCCCGTTCTTAGTACCAACCGAAGGTAACAAGCATTTAAAAGCAAATAGGTGGTTGTGGTATTTTTCTATATAATGTCGTTAGTAGGTCGATAGTATGTACAGTAAGTGTGCAAACGCCAATGATAAATTATTGGAATTACATGGTTTAATTTAAATACCTACCATTGGTTTCAGGTAATTTATAAATATAATATTTTTATGTGAACACAGTGTTCTTCATGAGTTTTATCTACATTTGCATGAAAACGATAATGTCGTAATAAAAATCTTTATGATTCTTGGCTGATTTAATTGGTACATGTCTGTTTTTTTTTCATTCTACATAAATGTATAATATGATTCACTCACTGTGCAACATATTTTTTGGTATTTTTTATTTTGTTTTAGATTCCCAAGGCAATCAAATTCATTTTGAATTAAGTATACATTGTATTAAATTACATAAAAATATATTTCATGATTTTGATTTTCACCTTTATTCTGAATTTGAATGACCAGAGGTCAAATTTTCACTAAACATATTTTACACTCGGTTAGTGTTAAATCGCCCAACATATTCACCAGCCGTGTTACATCTTTTTTCTTGAAATCCACACCGTTTAAGCAGTGTGTTTGGGATTATAATATTTATTTGGTGGCTGTTGAGGACTTGGGGTATTTAAAACACAATTAAAACAGAAATTTTCCTAAACCTAAGAACGTGATACTGCAAATGTACATTTTAAATAAAAATAAACAAACCACTTTGTTTTTTCACATAAAATTCGCAATATTTGGCTCAATTCTGACTTTAAAAATTATATGTTGTGGTGTAACATTTTTTTGTTTTTTCAACACTTGGAAATTAATTTAATTAGTTAATTTCTATATTGAACATTAATAACGTTTTATTCTTTATTTAAAAATAAATAAATAAACAATAAAGAATCGTACGCGCTAAGTGCGGTGCGCCATGATGTTTTTTTCACAATTCATTTTTTGATTCAGTTTCTTTTAATTGAATTTTTTATATTCAACTTATGGAACATTTAAATGTTTTTATAAAAATTATTTACATTTCTGTATTTTTAAATTTTCCGCTGTCGCGCCGCTACAAACTTTCATTTGTGTGATATTTTTACTATCTATGACTATATTGATTGTGGTTTGCTACAACCCGCCCGATTTTCAGGAATTTCTATCATCACTCATTCTAAACTATAACCATTTCATAATTGATTGCGGCATAAATTATAACATGATTGATCAATCCAATAAGTTCTATAATCGTTTAAAATCGAACAATTTAATATCGGTTCCATTTTCACCTACCCATGATCGTACTTGGATCGATCAATTTATTGTTTCTGAATCGGATTACTGTAGGATATTTTCGTTTAGTCAATATACGTTGCCTTACATGATTTACTGGCGATCTCTTATAAAGCTAAATCAAAGCGCATTAAAATGGACTACAGGCTTATCTACGACTATAGTCAGTTGGATGCTGAAATGAATTTTTTTTTTCTGACGTTGACTGGAGGTTTTTGCACTCGTTCAATAATGTCAATTTTACCTTCCAGTGTTTTTATGATTGCCTATATAGCGAGGGATCATGCTTATATTAAGTACAGGTGAACAGCCGATGTCAAGGACTTAAAAATAGAGCAATAGAGTAACTATAGCTTGATAAGAATCCCAAAACAGAAATAACTTTTTGGAAATAGTAAACTAACCATGAAACGAATCTGGAATAACTGCAATCATGTTGGATTAGAGGCTGGTAAAGCTAGTTCTTTGACCGATTTAGACCCTTCAATCATCAATTCTTATTTCTGCAACGTACCCATTTTGTCTGTTGTTATTCCCTTACCTGAGTTTGAGTGCACAGATAATCAGACATCTCTCTCATTCAGCTGCATAAGTGAATTTGATATTTCCAAAGCTGTTTATCTTATTAAGTCGAATTCAACAGGTCACGATAAAATCAACTTAATATTTCTTAAAAATATTTTACCGTATGTTATATCACCTTTGACCTACCTGATTAATAACTGTATCATGCGTTCCGAATTTCCAGATATTTGGAAAATGAATATAGTGATTCCGATTATAAATAAAGAAGGGCATTGATTCTTTGGATAATCTTAGACCCATTAGTTTAGTTTCGATTCTATCAAAAATTTTTGAAATCATTCTTCGTGACCAAATCAACCAGCATTTAACTAAATTTAATTATCTAAATCAGTTTCAATCCGGATTTCGAAATAACCATAGTACAACAACGACCCTTCTTCATGTTGTCGATGATCTGGCTTGTCACCTTGACAAGAAAAACTCATTTGCTGTTCTTATACTTTTGGATTACTCAAAAGCATTTGACTCTTTATTTAAACCATGTTTAGCAACAGCACTGAAACTTATGTTTAATTATTTAACAGATAGATATCAAAAAGTCATCATAAATGGAAAAGAATCGGAACCTGAGCGTATAATGTCAGGTGTATTTCAAGGAAGAATTCTTGGTTCAACTCTATTTTCTCCTTTTATAAATGACTTACCTCACGTAATAAAATATTCCAAATACCATTTGTATGCTGATGATTGTGAAATCTATCTTGGTGGTACTAGTAAAAATATTTTGAAAACCTTCAATAAAATCAATCTAGATCTATCATACATACTAGATTGGTCCAATTCTAATGAAATCTCACTAAACATTGCAAAAACGCAAGCAATTTTCATTTCTAAAAGGAAGTTCCCAGTGATTTGTATCAATAGTGTGAAAATTAATTTTATGAATAAAGCTTAACAATCTAGAAATTTGTATAAATAACAGGTTCACATGGGATTCACAAGTTGTTAATGTATGTGGCAAGATCAATTCCACTTTGTATCGTTTGAAGCTCCATAAAAATATTTGCCCTAAAAAGGTTCGAATTTTGCTAGCACGCTCATTAGTAATTCCCCACGTAGTTTATTGCGAATTCCTTTTATTAATTTGTGATTCTGTCTTAAGTGGTTTACTGCAAGTTACTTTGAACAACATCGTGAGATACGTTAATGGACTCAAAAGATTTGACCACGTATCAGCTAATTGTATCAAAGAATTTTTCGGTTGCACTATGATTCAATTTTTTTATTACAGAGCATTATTGCTTTTATATAAAGTCATTAATAATCGGGTTCCTTCATATTTATATGATAAAATTAAAAGGGACAATTTAAACGGGCATACAAGAAAATTTTTTTGGCGACAAACATTAGCATCAAAAATAATAAATTGGCATCACAAATAATATTTTGGCACCACATATGAAAAAACAAACAAATATTTTTGAAGGACATTATTAAATACTGTGGCGACAAACATTGACATCAAAATTAATAAATTGGCAACAAATATAATATTTTGGAACAGAAAAAAATAATTTTTAGAGTAAAAAAAAAAAAAAAAATCGAGACAAAAAATTAAATTTAATCGATACAAATTATTTAATATTTGATGGGGGATCGATATAAAATATTGCAGGGTCATTAATAGATTCTATATAATCCGCTCCTACGTGCGGCACGCAGTGCGACATGTTTGCCTATCCTGGCTCCTACGTCCCTCGAAGTTTAAATCTAAGGCCCCTCGGAGGGCTAAGCGGGGGGGAGCGAAGCGACCTCCCGCGTGCCCGTGAGAGTTACCGAAGCCGTTAGCCTCTACAATTCTAAGTTAAATTAGGGATCTCCATTTTCCAGAATATTTTAAAACTAATTTAATTTTTTTAATTTTTAATTTGTTTATTTATAACTTTGTTGCCAGTTAATTATTTTTGTCGCCCAAAATGTTTATTTCGATGCCAAAAAATAATTTTTGTGTACCCTTCCAATAGTGCCAAAAAATTATAAATGTTGCCAAATTATTATTATGATGCCAAGAAATTTTTGTTTGTTGCTCATTAATTTGTGCCGTTTTATTATTTTTTTGTATCTCAAATATTAATTTTTTGTGTGCCGGTTTATTGCCAGCCAAATTAAAATTGGTCCCCGTCGAAATAGTAGAATACTACTGCCTGTTAACCGTACAAATGTTTACAATAATTCATCTTTGTTTAATACATTTACTATTTGGAATAAGGTTCCGATTGAGATTAGAAGGATGAAGCCTTTTGCAAAATCCCGAAATTTAGTATTTAATTTTATTCAAATTAAATTTTAATTTGGTGGTTTGGCGTCTATTGGAGGGGAGGGGCCAAAGTTGGTAGAATTATCTACCAGCTCCGTAACCTTCCAGTAGGGTGCGCATGACGTAAGCTGTTCTGGTCATGTGCAAGGGATAACCTGATCATAATTCGCAAGTGTACGTACTGCCTCCTCGCGGCAACCACTGATAACTGGAACCATTAGGCAGAAAGTGGCATATTGTAGCCTATAAAGTAGTGAAACTTATAAACTTGTGTGCAAGGCGCGGATTTAAAGGTTTAAAGGGGGGGGGGCGATAGGGGCGATCGCCCCCCCCCCCCCCCCAACACAAACAATTAATTTTCTCGACGTTAAAAAATAATCGTTTGATTTAGCACTAGCAGGTGAAATACCATAAATAATTGAAGAATTTCGTTACGTTCTTATATTTTCATGGGAAAAATTACGACACCGGCCATTTATTTTCCGATGAAGATCCAGTTCTCACTGGAAAGATAATTGCGGAAACAGCCTGAAATTTTCTGAAAGAAAACTTTTTTATTACTTCGAATTGCATAGGAATATGTACTGATGGCAGTATTGTTATAACATCAGTTCAGAAAGGAGTGTTTGCTGTAATACAGAATGAGCTGCCATAGACTGTTCAATGTCATTGCACTAATCACGTACGTAATATTAGTATTAGCAACATCAAAAGTACAGTTTATCAGAAATTCTGTTGGAAATTTCATTCTTAAAAATATTTTCAGTAAGCAGCTCAAGTCTTTATGTGAAACACGGTGGGTAGAGCGACACGACTCTGTAATATTATTTAAATCCTCGTTTTCATAAATCATTATTGCCTTATAATATCAAAGTGAAAAGAGTCTGAATCATCACGGAAGGAAAGCTAAACGATTTATTTTATGTATTTGCAATGCCCAGTTTATTGTAGTTTAGCTTATAGTTTAGCTATTCCTCTTCCGTTCAGTAAATTATTGCAAAAAATTAATTTAGTTAAACTTCAGCCAAAAATGTATTGTCAGATTTGCTTAGCATCTCAAAGATCAAAGAAAGAACAGTGAAGCCGTGTTTTCTACCATAATTAATTAAAGAAGCGAGTGACTTAATGGAAGAATTAGACGTTGGCATTGCATTGCCAAGACTTTATTGTGTCGTTGAATAAACACACAATTAATTTTGATTGCAAACAGTTTTTATTGAATTAATTTTAAAACACAGTTTACTATTTAGTTTTACTTTTAATAATTTAACAGGAAGGATATTAATTCCGTAAGATTAAATTACAAATTTTTAATATATTTTTCACCACTGACTCGATGCGTACGAGAAAAGATAATTATATAGAATGACAGACGGAAAATAAAAAATGGTCGATTATACGTACTGCGCATAGTAGTAGTAGAACGGGTGGCGCAGAAGTTGCTGCAGACAATTGAGTCGATACTGAATAGGAGATGGCGCGCGGTTTGATACGGAAAATATAAATTCGAAAATGAATTGTATTTTCCGTTGAAATATATTTGTTTGATATTTTTGTAACTAGTTATCTCGTGCGGAAAATATATTTAGTTGATATATTTTATTTGTAGCAGTGGAATGAATGAACGAGATAAATAGTGAATAAGTGAACCGCTACAACTTGCTACAAGACAAAAAAGTAGATAATAATGTTTTAGTTCTAGAGTCTATTATATAGAAGATATTAAAATCACAACTGGAAACGACAGTTTCAATATATTGGATTTAGGATAGCAATTACATCAAATATTATAAATATTTCTTCAAAAACACTACAAGCTTCAACAGAATCTGTATTCACCGAGTTTCAATTTTATTTAAAGAAAATAAATACTTCTATGGAAATCTTATTAGGCGAAGTTCAAATATGGCAACAGAAATGGCAACGAGGGAAACGAAATAATGGGATCGTTCCAGCTGGCGCATTAGCCTCACTTGCCAAGTGTGATGCAGAAGCTTTGCCTGCCATTCAAAATATTTTAATTATGTATGTTATCGACCCGTATCCTGTAAGTGTTGTATGCGCTGAAAGAACCATGACCGAAAATCGGTTGATGGGACTGGCACTTTTACATATCCACAGCGATATTACAAATGAAATAAAACCTTCGGATATCATCGACCATTACGCCAATTAATCAAATAGGCGAATTGAGTTTTTACTGTAACTGTACTATTTTTTTAATAAAGTTACTGGAAACTAATTTTTTTATTCCGTTTATCTTATAATTTATACAGATACTTCTTAAAAAAACTGTTTTGTTAACGGTATAATTTCTATATTCGCCCCTCCCTGCAGCTCCTTCTGGATCCGCGCCTGCTTGTGTGAGGTTGCGTTATAACCATTATTGGTTCGAGGAGCCCAAAATTTAAAAATAAGTTAGTTACTAAGTTAACTACTAAAAAGAAGCCACTTCGAAATAAAAATATTTACTTATATAAAATATTCACGTAATTTAGTTAAGTAACAGGTTTTTTTAAAATTGTAATTATGTAAATACAGTGTCTGAAATAAAATAAAGTAAAAAAAAACGATATTTGGATGAAGTTCTGGAACTTGGCTAACTAGGATAGAACTAGGCTACTCCTTAACTGATTATTTTAAAATTCTACATGCATTTAATTTTCAGAACTTCAACCAAAAGTCATTTTAGAATTCCATTTCTATCTCGCATGCCCAATTTCAACAAAACTGCTTAAGGAATAGCCAAGTTCCATCCTACTTGGCCATATTTCAGATCTTCATCTAAAAATGATAATAATAATGGGAATTTTCCATAATAATGGAAATTTCATTTCATCGCGCATGCCTAATTTCACTAAAATCGGTTAAGCGATATGTGATAGCCAAGTTCCACTTTAGTTGGCCGTATTCCAGAACGTTGCCCAAAAATCATTTTAGAATCTCATTTCTATCGGACATGTTGGTTTGCTTCACAGTCGGTTAAGGAATAACCAAGTTCCATTGCAGCTGGCCATGTTACAAAACTTCATCTAATCCAGACTCTTATAAGCATATGATTAGACTATTATACAATAACCATCATTACGAAGGTTTATATGATCCAAGTAATTTATATCCCTCTCATGACAATTTCACATCAGCGAGTGAAGTCAGGCCTATCCAAATCGATTCTAGCTTCTTTCAACTTCGACCAGACCCTTTCAGCAACCATGTTCTGTCTATAGCTCAGTTTACACCTCTCGTGAACATGAACGTGAACAAAACATTTTTTGTTGATAAATCTGAAATTACTTGATTGTTTTCATTAAAACTGGTTGGAATAAACTTGAAATAAAATTACGTATCGAATAATTATGAAAATAATGAATAAAATGTCATTATAACAATATTTTTTTCAATTCCCCGATGAAATGTCTGTGAACAAAATGAAATCATCGGGGAATTGAAAAAAATATTGTTATAATGACATTTTATTCATTATTTTCATAATTATTCGACACGTAATTTTATTTCAAGTTTATTCCAACCAGTTTTAATGAAAACAATCAAGTAATTTCAGATTTATCAACAAAAAATGTTTTGTTCACGTTCATGTTCACGAGGGGTGTAAACTGGCCTTATCATATTCAAGAACGTTCCAGCTTTAGTATACGAACAAGGAACGTTCGTGGTTGCTCGCAAGTTTCTAAGCAATCACTACTTGATAAGTTTCTAAGAGATGTTGACGTTGATATTATCGTTATCCAAGAGACCAATTCAGTTGCTGCCCAAATCACCAGCTCAGAATACAGTTGGTACATGAGCCACAGAAAAATTGTAATACCCCCACCACCACAATTCGTAGAGTTAAGAATGGTGTTGATTATGGTTAAGCTCAACTGTGGACTCCAAGTGCGATATTTTGAAGGAATTTCAGAACGGTTATGTTTTGCATTTGTCAAAGTAACCGGTTTACGGGAACTACTAGTGGTCTGCAGTTCTGCACTCATTTTCCATCGGAATTTAAGGTAGTAGCCTCACATTTGCTTTCACAACAAATATCGACCATTATACGTAAATATAGTAAAAACAGAGATCTCTTTGTTTTGGGTGATTTCAATGCTCACATAGGTCAAAATTAGCTTAGTTTAATGCGTAAGAGAATTATTGGCGAAAACTTATTTCAGCAAGATACAAATGAACGTGGAGGTATTGTTATAAAATTTACTAAAACCTCGTCCGCTTTAGGTTTAACCAAAAAAACTCCCCTAACTTCTGTACAGGAAACGGCATTAATTGCACTAAAAACCGCTCTGAAAAAACGACCACCCAACAATTATATAATAAAAAATTGTCGTTTTCATGTGCACGAGCAATTTGGACACACCAGAGCAGAGGAGTGCGGAACTTTTTTTAAGAATAAATGGCATAAATCCTTACAACCGGTTACTTCAAACATATCACTTCATTCGCTCCTACCGCCAAGATTCTCAGAGAATGACCGGTGCTCCCATTCCTCTCACTGGGTGGGGACAGATACTTTTAAGTACATCAGGTACTACTCCTTCTCTCATACCAGAGACATATCATCGGCCGTTAGGTTCACCATCAACCCCTGAGGAAATACAGTCAATCTTACACACCACCGGAAGAGGGACAACTATACCAAATTTGTATTGATGCGCTTACAAGATATTCACAAAGGTATAGAATCTTATCAGGCTGCATTCCTGCGCAATTGTTCAACTGACGATCATATGTTTGTCCTGCGACGAGTACTTGATGAAATGTTGAAGACAGGAGAGATCGTATGCGTTCTGTCCCAAGACCTCAAAGAGGCATTCGGTACAGTCGGTTTTAATCAAACCTGCATCATCCTTTCTCATATTGGCCTTCCCCATCACCTCGTGAATAGATAATATGAAAAAACATTCATTATATGGTGCAAAAACAGCGAACTCAATCATCCCTGAGGGGAACCGGATTTAAACAATGTTGTTCCCTCTCATCCACATTATTTAATCTAGTTATTGTTGCTATTTTAGATACCCTATCAGAGGTCATACCAAATCTATTTTTAAATCAAGATCAAGATATAAAGTTACCACTGATATTAGCATATGCAGATGATTTATTAATCGTGGATGATTTATTAATGATTTGAATTCTCTTTCAACAATCAACTCTGTAGGTCTTCAGGTAAACGGAAATAAAACCGAGAATCTCATAAGGCCATCGAATCAATACATCACGTCATTAATGGTAGGTGGCTTAAGTTTGCGAGTTTGTTCCACTCTACGTTGCCTCGGTACCAGTATTGCCGTAATCGCCTCCACCAAGTATGTGCTAGAAAAATTCTGCACGGAAAAACCATCAACAGAAAAGTGATGATAAGGTATCACCTAAAGGGCGAATTATTGGGGTCATATATTGAGAAGACCCAGAGGCCACTTACTGCATGCAACTTGCAGATTTACTAGAGGTAGACCAACAACAATTCCAACAACAAGACCAACAATTGGTAGACCGATCTATACCTGGCATGATTCCATTGGACAAGATTTTCAATTTATACCCGTTTCTGAGATCAAACCAAAATCAGCACTAAAGCGAGAAGTCGAAAAGGTGTATGATTCCGACAGGCCATCATCCAACGAATCTGATGATTATATTTTCAGTACCGATTAAAACTCAACAATATACATTAACTCCGAGATTATCAGTCCTAACACTGGTGCTTTCAAAAAATTAAATAAAATAAAAATAAAATTTGTTTGTCCGATTTCCGATCGGAATACATTGTATGAGATTTTTTTTAAATTTATTTATATAATCACAGCACTGAGAGGTCTTCGCATTTTTTTCGTCTACCAGAGCGCTCACTGTTCTAATCGATAGAGCGTGTTCACACCATATACCAGCAAACGATGACTTTCAACAGCCTTTTTCTTTTGATTGAATAAGAAAAGCAATGCGTGCCACAAATGTTCTTTTTCAGGCACAAAACTCGACATGATCAGTGAGCGATAAAACAAAAACGCTAATTTTTGGCGGACTCAACTTATGTGTGTATGTTTGTATTTTAAATGTCAGCCGAACAAAACGATGTATGTGTCAAACGCTGTTATTAGTGACCACAATGAGTGTAAGACTAATGCGAACGCTACGATTTGATCAAATTGCTTGATTGTTGTTACTTGGGCTCAAAAATAATTATATTATGTACAAATTAAGAATGTGTCGTTTCGTCTACTGTATATTACGAATTGAGGACGAGGCATATTTTAGACTCGGGCTTTGTTTCCAATTACAAGATATCGAACAAATTGAATTTTTTAGTACTGATCGAAGTGTATTACATACTATTTTGGGGAAGTTTAATTTTGATTCGTTGCGAAAACCCCCAAAATACTTTTTTGAATTTGTGCTTTAATACTTTTAGGTATCGAAGGTACTTTTTTATAATACAATAGGTTTCTTTGAATTTTTATCTATTTAAGTATATACAAATACATACATATATCCATAAATACAAATAAATAGCAACAATGCATATCGTGTCGAAATCATCTTAATTAAAATGGAATACCTAAATGTCGTCTAACACAAATATGTTACATGTCTACTAATAGTTTTTTCCTTAATGTGATTACACGTGTAGTTGTCATTTCATCAGAATATTAACGATACCGCCTTACTAAATTTAGCAACACGTATAATTCACAATAAAATTATATAGAATAATTTTGTGTTATTTAATCAACTTGAAACACTTGATAAATTATTTATAAATCTGTTGTAATAAAGCTAAAAATAAAAACTTTTATTTTCGAGTATATGGTGACAAAATACAATTCGTGTTTTGTCTCTAATTTATTTAAGAACTATTTATGTAGCATATACCATTTTTATAGCAGTCATAAAATTCACTTGGTTATTAAACAAATAGTTATTGGGCCAGATACTCGATACTCTAGCAATTCGCAACTCTGCAAATATGGCGGATTTGCTAATCGAAAATTTGCTTGCATAAACTACTAGATTATTTTAGCAAAGTAAAATATATTTTTGTATTCAGCACAAACGTTAAAGTGCATTAAAGTAGCCCATTTTCTGAAATTCAGAAACAAATTGGATTGCTAAATTATCGTGTTTAACATTTCTAGCAAATTCGCAAAATATAACTGCTTATCTGCTTATCTGAGTATCGAGTATCTAGCCCATTATCGCATATTTTAAGTTAACGGGTAATTTATTTACAAACTCTTAAAGCAATTTATTTTGCCGCCGCACAATGTGTATGAAAAGAATCTGTACTCAAATGTCATGCATTTTGTAAGAGATTATTAGTACGTTAGCATTGTCTGATGGATTAAAAATTAATTTACATTTGAATTAATTTACCTAAAGTAAAAACTGTTGCTTATTCCGAGATAAAAGTTTGCAGATATAATATGAATGTATGTATGTTTATTGTATTGTAAATTTGAATCTAAACGAACAACTTTTCGATATTTTTTAATGTTTGATTTAAATTTTACTAAATTACCAAATGCAAATTATAAGTTTTCCTGGAAATTTTTTATAAAAAGGATTCTATTTGTATACGGATTTCCATCCTAAATATTCTTTTAATTGAATTAACTTTACTGGTAGATATAGTGTACAGTTGTTTCGACACCACAGCTGAATTATTTCTCGTTGTAGAATTCGAGGTAATAAATATGTTGACTGCTCCACAATTTCTAAAAATAGTGCAAATTAAATTTAAGCTCTAGGAAATGTTCGTATAAATCGTCCAAATAAATGCGCAATCCGGGTAAGTTTATTCTCCAAAATATTCAATATTTTTCCGGCCAAGGTGCGTATACAATAATTAGTTTTTGCACGTACAATATTTATTTCTTAATCAGGATTTTTTAATTTTAGTTTTCAATAAATTTATATTTCAGTGGACCTTAGTAGATTACTTTTAATTTTTTAATTACTGGCTATAATTATAGACCTTTTATGTTTATTTAGTTTTTAATTTAAATGTATTTATTTAAAAAATTGCTGTTGCCGATATTTCGATGTTTCACATCATTTTCCAGGCGGTATATTTAGTTTATAAATTTTATCTTTTATTTTCCGCGATTTAAATTTTTTCCCAAAGGCTACCAATTTAATAATTTATTTGTTGTCCTTGACCCAATATTTATTTACGAAAATTCAAAAACAGCTGACCAAAGTTAAAAAAAAAACATTGTGACGTAATAATTTAAAGGCTACATGGATTTCTTTTGAACTTTGGTCAGCTGTTTTTGAATTTTCGTAAATAAATATTGAGTCAAGGACAACAAAGAATAAAAATAAAAGATAAAATTTGTAAACTGATGATGTGAAACATCGAAATATCGGCGACAGTAATTTTTAAATAAATACATTTAAATTAAAAACTAAATAAACATAAAGGGTCTATAATTATAGCCAGTAATTAAAAAATTAAAAATTAAATAAAGACCAACTAAAATTTATATCAATAATTAAATACCGTGTGGGCATCAAACACACAAAATGACGGTTGTTATGAAAAATATATTGATCTTCAGTCAAAGGACGTATGGGGAAAGAACGTTTGTTGGTTTAACAAAAATTTATCTATATGAAAACAATAAATTAGTGAATATGGAAGAACGACAACGATTTCTACGACGATGTAAAAATGAAGCCGTTTTATCGAATTTTATAGTATACATAAAGGAAAATGTTTCGAATCGTTGGAAAAGCAAAATCATCCGTATCACGGAAATATTAGACGAGCTAAAAGAGTTTTCCTTAAAAAGATGCTAAATTTGGAAATAAAAGTTTGTAATTCCGCATTCAAAAAACTGAAACATAAGCTGAGTGATTTATTTGTGTTTTTAAGACAAATATTAGTGATGAACTTTCGACTGGTTTGTTGAAGTGAGAGATAACAACATTAAAAAATTGCGTGATTATAAAAAGGACATTCTGAATAAAAAATTTGTAAAATTAGATCGTGAACAAAATAAAATTGAATTTATTTATGACAAAACCAATGTAATAAACTTGACGAATGTCGCTATACCAGTGAAATTTTATATGGTTTGGAGTTTTCGTCCTCAATTTGGGTTGCCAATCGAACAAAAACAAGTGCCAGTTGTTGATATATTAGCGGATGTCGAAAATATTTTAACAATTGATGTAAATGAGCAAACTAATGAGAAAAGGGCTAAGATTACGAACGACATAACAAATTTTCTAAAGAAAATGCCAATAATATCCAGAAATAACACGATTTTTAAAAAAGCTCAAGACATAACCTACAGATTTCAGAAAAAATTAACACCAAATATTGCAAAACTATTGATGAGATGAAAAATAAAAACTTGATAACATGCAAAAATTACACTTAAAAGTTAACAATCCCTTACCATCCAGAACTTACGGACTTCCAAAAATACACAAAATTAATGTACCATTGAGGCCAATGGTTTCGACTATAAATTCCCCAGGGTATAATTTATCAAAATTTTGTTGTGAAATTTTAAAACCCTTAACGCAAAGAAGCAAATTTAATGTAAAAAATTCATTTATGTTTAAGGACACTGTTTACGCCTAAAGCCTTAAAACAAATTTATTATTCTTATTAAAAAAACATAAATTAAATAATTACACATTCTACTTACATCAACAAATTTCATTGCACTTTGCAATGTTATTATTATTAAAATTTGTTTCTGTCAAAACCAGATTATTACGACAAATCTGCATTATCGACAAAACAATGATATTCGAGCTCACCCTGTATCGATCAAATGGTAGCTCAATAATATTATTGGCTAATATTGCTATTTTCGCGCTTCACAGAATGAAAATTAGTTGTCTTGTTGTCAAAAAACTAAAATTCACTCTCTTCCTTTTTGGTCATCATCACGGGTAACAACAAGTTCGGAGATTACTGGTAATACAAACATAATTAAATTATATTATACACCATTTCATTTTTAAATAAAAAATCCTAATTATATAAAATTGATAAAACGAATAAAAATTTATTCAATCATTTTTTTTATTATTATTGATTTTTATTAATGAAATTAACATTCAATTACATTTTGAAACATTTTTGTTTATGAGTGTAACAGTGAACAGTTACGATCATTTAAATATTGTACAAGTTATAATTCCTATTTTTCGTTTTGGAATTCCGTTTGCATGCTACAACATTTTGTAAAAGTGATTAATTAATACCGTGAACAATTATAATATTTAACTGTTGTGCAAGTTATAATTCCTTTTTTTGTTTCTATTTGGAATTCTGTTTGCCTGCAACAACATTTTGGTGCCGAAACCCGGGAATATATTTATTTCGGTATTCCTGAATTGTGTAACTTCAATTATTGCAAGTGTTACATTTTTGTATTATTAAAATTCACATGTGCGTAATTTCGATTGTAACATCGCTATTTATTACGACTAAAAGTGCAAACTCACGTTGTGCGTAATTTTTGATTATACAAGATCGCTATTTGTTACGCCCAAAACCGCAAACTCACGTGTACGTAATTTCGATTGAACAATATCGCTACTTATTACGACACTCTAAAGTGCTAAATTAGTGCGCGTAATTTCGATTATATATAAGATCGCTACTTGTTACGTTTAAAGTGCTAATTCACGCCAATACGGCGAATAATCATATAACTATCAATTAAAGTAAATTGATAAAATGTCGAAGCTACAAGCTTTTATTAAAAAACGTGGTGTGATCAAAAGTACCGTTAACAATATTAAAAAATTTACCGATAAGTTTGGTTCCGACCCATCTCATGCTGCAAACATTGAACAATTGGAGATTCGAATGGAAAAATTAGATGAAGCCTGGAACGAATTCCACGAGATTGAAAACCAAATTATGCTGATTTCCGATGAACTATCTGAGGCCGATGAATTCGGACATAAGTTTTACGAAATTAAGGCAATTCTTAAGCAGCTAATCAATGCCCGCTCGCCTAGTATCGGGTTTGCTGAAACCAATTCACAAGATGCAAAATTCATGATGGAAAATTCATTTGAACGTTCGAGTTTTCAGACATCAGAACTGCGATTACCACGTGTAATAATCGAACAATTTAGTGGTGAAGCCATCCCTAATTTCATCAACTGTCTTATGTGTAATGCAACTAATCATCCTATATTTAAGTGTTTTAGGTTCAAGCGGCTGAATTTATCGGACAAATGGCATTTTATAAACACCAATAATTTGTGCCAAAATTGTCTAAGGTCGAGTCATGATGTCAGTACCTGCACAAGGAAAAACCAATGTTTTAAATGCGGTAATAAACACCATACGCTACTCCATTCAAGCAATTTAAATTCTGACAATCCAAATAAAACCGATCAATCAGCCAAGAAAAATCAAAACTCATCAAACTACTCCAACATTGAAAATGAATCTGCAATCAACAAAGACCATACTTCAATCAACAAGTTTCCAAATTCACCAATCAACAATTCGACTACAATCAACAATTCAGCATATTTCAACCCATCAACTATTTCTAATCTACAATCAACAAGTGAGCCTTCGAACAATAACCCAGTAATCTCCAGAGGTCAAAACTCACTTATTCATCACTCTTCTGCTAACCACGCAGTTTCGTCTAGTACTACGTCAACTTACAACAAAAATTCAGTAGGTACTTTGCTGTCAACAGTGCTCTTTTACATCCAAGATGAATTTGGAATGACAAATGCGGCTAGAGGACTCGTTGATTCAGGCTCACTGGAATTTAAAATTGCTGATCTTTTCTTCGCTCAATCCACAATGTTCGGCTGGGCGCTTGGAGATCAAATAACTAACTCTTTTACTAATTCCACAGTTTTCCACACAATGATCGCCAGCAGTGACACTGTAATCCAGTTACTTCAGCGATTTTGGAAATTGAAAGAAGTAAACAATACACTGAGGTCTACATTCACAGAAGATATATGTGAGGCCCGTTATAATCAAACCAACACGAGATCTGATTATGGACAATATATCGTCAGATTACCATTCCAAATGCCACCAGAAGATTTAACAACGACACATCTTCAAGACATCAAATTCCACGATTCATATTTACTTACAAACATCAAAGAATTTACATACAACTACATGGTTTCTTTGATGTATCGGAACTTGACTCCGGAGCAGCAGTATACATTCGTATTAAAGACGCTGGCGCCAACCAGTCTCATTACAAATTCGCTGGGGTTGGAGGGACCTCATTTCCGATTGCAATTTATTCCACATTGGCCAAAAGTTGCAATATCACGAGATCCTGCTAACGAATTCAAAGATGACAAGTTTGAAGTTCGTCTGAAATTATTACAACCTTCGATCATTACAATAAATGCTGCCCATCCATGTCAACGGCTGTTTACTAATTATTCGTCTCTAACCAAAATATATCGAATCTTATGCTATACTTTCAGATTCATTTTAAATGCCAGAAAATTATTGAAAGACGAAAACGTTAAACTTCAACATGGTGTCCTGCCACCTACAGTTCATGAATTTACATTGGCGGAAATATGCTGTGTAAAATGGGTGCAAGCAGACATAAAATACCTAACCATTTATGGCGAGCTTAAACGAAGTAGCAAACTATCGTCATTAACGCCATTTATTAATGACCAGGGGATAATGCGTGTAAGAAGAAGACTATCAAACTTAAGCTGTAATTTCGACGCAAGGCACACAATCATTATACCACAAAATCACATCTACGCCAAACTCCTCATTGACAAATACCACCGTAGAAATGCACACCCTGGGCCAACTTTGCTAACTAGTATCATTCGTCGAAAATGTTGGATCATGGGATGTCGCAACATGACAAGGTTGCACGTGAAGAAATATATCTTAAGCTTCATGCAATCCAGAAAACGCAATCAGCAGCTCAAGGCCGAGCTCCGTCGGAAACGTGTTAATAGTGGTCGACCTTTCCTGTACACTGGTGTCGACTATGCGGGTCCTGTTTATATTCAAGATCGAAAGGGACGACGAAAATGCAGCGCGACTAATGCGTACATTACATTATTTATTCGTCTTTCTGTAAAAGCCATCCACGCTGAGCTAGTAGCTGAAATGACATCAGAAGTTTTCATTGCCGCTCTTAAACGGTTTATTTCACGCCGAGGAATCCATTGCCAGATACATTGTGACAATGGAAGTAATTTTATTGGCGCCCGCAAAGAATTACACTTCCTCTACGAATTATTTAACTCTGATAATCACATAAAACTAATGTACGAATTTCTATCCCCACAGAAAATCATATTCAAAATCAACCCTCCAAACGTACAACACATTGGAGGATTCTGGGAATCGAAAATGAAAACCATACAGAATCAATTCTACAGAGTGTCTGGATCCACATCACTCACTTATGAAGAGGCAATCACGCTGCTTACCAAAATAGAAGCTCCATTAAGCTCAAGGCCATTTTGTGCAGTTTCTAATGATGTCACTTCGTATGATGTGCTAACTCCGGCACATATTTCCATTGGCAAACTTTCCAAATGGCAAACTATCCAACACCGCGTTCAATCGTTCTGGCGATCGTGGCCTAGGACCTATTTAAGTACGCTGAATCAATGTCATAAATGGAAAAACAAAACGGAAAACGTAACCGTCGATCAATCCGTATTAATTAAAGATGACAACATTCTACAATCACACTGGATAATTGGACGAATACAACAAATTCACAACGAAAAGGATAGCCAAGTACGAGTAGCTACAGTGAAAACAAGTAAAAGTATCACAAGAAGGCCAATCGTACAATTAATTCCAGTACCCATTGAAGATGATATGATAACACAACAACATTCCAGCCGAATCATCGTCGAACAATTCAAGTAAAACACAATTCATAGTTTGTCACATTATATTCAATCAAACTTTACTGAAAATTACAGAATTATAAATTATTATTACCATTATTAATTCCTTATTGTAAACGAAGTTGTTCTTACCCACACAGCAATCAAAATTATCAAATGTGGAATGTTCGCAACTATTATTTAATTTAATGTTTTTTCGGGGGCAGTTATGTTTACGCCTAAAGCCTTAAAACAAATTTATTATTCTTATTAAAAAAACATAAATTAAATAATTACACATTCTACTTACATCAACAAATTTCATTGCACTTTGCAATGTTATTATTATTAAAATTTGTTTCTGTCAAAACCAGATTATTACGACAAATCTGCATTATCGACAAAACAATGATATTCGAGCTCACCCTGTATCGATCAAATGGTAGCTCAATAATATTATTGGCTAATATTGCTATTTTCGCGCTTCACAGAATGAAAATTAGTTGTCTTGTTGTCAAAAAACTAAAATTCACTCTCTTCCTTTTTGGTCATCATCACGGGTAACAACAAGTTCGGAGATTACTGGTAATACAAACATAATTAAATTATATTATACACCATTTCATTTTTAAATAAAAAATCCTAATTATATAAAATTGATAAAACGAATAAAAATTTATTCAATCATTTTTTTTATTATTATTGATTTTTATTAATGAAATTAACATTCAATTACATTTTGAAACATTTTTGTTTATGAGTGTAACAGTGAACAGTTACGATCATTTAAATATTGTACAAGTTATAATTCCTATTTTTCGTTTTGGAATTCCGTTTGCATGCTACAACATTTTGTAAAAGTGATTAATTAATACCGTGAACAATTATAATATTTAACTGTTGTGCAAGTTATAATTCCTTTTTTTGTTTCTATTTGGAATTCTGTTTGCCTGCAACAACAGACACTATAAATGATGTTACATTAAACGAAAATGACATATTAGCTTCATTAGACGTAGTATCCTTATTTACAAATATACCGTTACAGATTGCTAAAACTGCGATATCAGAAAGGTGGAATGAAATTTCAAATAATTTTAAATTAACAAATAATGAATTTATGAAACTTTTAGAGATATGTGTAAGTGATAACAATTATATTAAATATCATAACATTTTTTACAAACAAAAATTCGGATTAGCTATGGGAAATCCATTATCCCCCGATTTTGATATATAAATATGTCGATGATATCATTTTAGCTACGGTTGAGTCTAATGTAGATAAGATACAAACCTCATTTAACTCTTTTCACAATAAACTAAATTTTACTACTGAAAAAGAAAATAATTGTTCACTTCCGTTTTTAGACACAAAATTACATAGAATCAATGGCAAAATTAAAACAGAATGGTATAAGAAGGATATAGCGTCTAATATATTATTAAATTTCTTATCAGTTCATCCGTACCAAATGAAAAGGAATGTAGCCTTTTCGTTTATAAGAAAGAGCGATATATCTCACTGAAAAGGAATTTAGAAAAAACGTTCTACAAAAAATAAAAACCATTCTGATAAATATTAATTATCCAATAAAATTAATTAAAAATCTTATTACGAAAACTTTATACATATACATATTCGAAGAGACGAAGACAAAATAACGACCAAATTAAATATGGAACATCACCATACGTATCCCATTTAACGGAAAAAATTACCAAAACTTTAGAAAACGATTCGGGAAATCTATTGATAGCAAACAAAATTATAAGTAAAATGTCTGATACCTACACTAAATTAAAAGATAAAATACCGACGGACCAAAAAAATGCATTAATCTATAAAGTTATGTGCAAAAACTGTGACGCATGTTATGTTGGCGAAACGGAGAAATCAAAAAATGAGGTCTATAATTATAGCCAGTACATAATTAAAAAATTAAAAATTAAATAAAGACCAAATAAAATTTATATCAATAGTTTGTAGATTACATATTTTTGACTGACAATGATTTGCAACTACCCGCTAACCAATTTAAGCGAATTCGCAAAATTCGTTGCATAAGCGTAATATTAACGTATAACGTTTTTGCTTTGCACTAATAAGATTGTGCAAAGCACAATCTTATTGTTCAAACATACCTCGCAAACAAATTTAATTATCATGAGATCTAAACGACATTTTATACATAGTTATTTTAGTTTAGTTAGTCATAGTTACAGCTTTCTTTTTATAAGTTTATATGGCAATGGTTGCCTATCTACAGCTTGCGATAATTTCATGAGCATGTTTGATTGATTTTGAATGTACCACCAAGCATTTAGTAGGATCTCCCGGTAGTTCTAAGAAGTTTTGGCGCCGGGCCCACCGTACACCCTTTTTTACATTTACTTGGAAGGATTGGATAGGATTGTTAGTATAGGATTGAGATCGACCCGGTTACAAACAACTTGGCGGTAAATTGTTAGTAGTAACATTTCTTTTATAATATTTACTTTATTACATTTTTTCTAAAAACTACTTTCCTTCCTTGGCATCTTAAAGTCAATATAAATTAGTTATCAATTACTTCTTATGTATTTCCCACCACCTTACTTCATCCAGCCGTTTTTAATTGATTGATTCTTTCAACTAATTAAATTTAAATTTAAGTTTAATTTAATTTCGATAAACCTGTTATGAATTAATCATAAAATGCTACAAACAACCTTAATTTTAATATTAGTGTCTGTTTCCCTTGGCTGCTTCAGCTTGCAGAAACCGCCTCCGGACATTTGTTGTTACAATATCATTAAGAGATCTCTAAATCTAACAACAATTCAATTTATCTAATAACAATTGGCTGAAAAATAATCCATTTTAAATAACAATTTAAGAAAATCAAAATATATTGCAATAAAGTTATCTAAAAAGCCATGGTAATGCGTTTCACACTCGGCTGCCACACTTTAAAGTAGTACAAAGCAAAGTGATTTGTCAACAGAACCTACAATCTACAAATCACATTTTTCGCACAACTGTTTCATATTTATCGACAAATCTAACTCAATTGTACGTTACAAACTTAGAATATCTAAGTTCTTGCTATAATTCTCCAGTAAAATAGACCAAAATCGCATATTTGATAGCACCCGAATGTTCAAAGGCGACGCCACCGGTATGAAAGGGTATTAGCTTCACATTTGTGGTAACTAAAAATTTCGAGGTGAGGCGTTGGTATGAAAAGTACTTTATTAGTTTATTTCCAATTAATACTTAACAATCGATAATAATCCAACCAGTATCAAATTTTAAATCTGACGGTTAACAAATTTAATTAAGATTCAATTCCTATTCCCATCATTCAGTAAGCCAACGAAGACGCAACCCTATAAACTATTAATATTTATAAACATTAATATGTATCTCTAAAATTAAAATCAGATTCATCAAGCATTTCCTAATGATACCTAATAAACCGAACTAACATTTATTTAATCTTTATTTAGACTCTAAAATAAAGTAAAATTTCTATTATTAATTCATCGTTCCTATTTCCGGAATTCCATGTAGATTATGTTTAATAATTTCAGTAGTTCAGAGACGACCCAATATAACAAATTCAACCAGTATCAGCCGCTATTCAAACGATCTCCGTCACTCCAGTCACCTGAGCCACTAAAATGATTATACTTATTCGCAAGATGGTGAATTCGGAATTGATCGATTCATGTATTTCAAAATCCTGAGCACAGCATTTCAAAGAACGAATAGATCAAAAATATTCATTCCGTTGCAACTTTGTGAATGTATTTCAATTTTTTGCCCTCTTTAAAACTTCGTGTCTCTTTAAAACGTATGAACATGAAGAATGCAATGAAGCTAAAATAAAAGTACGAACTCCATCGTAATCTTAGTTATTTGTATTTTTATAATAATTATTTAATAGGTGCGTACCTTTTTGGGTAAGATGGGTTAAATGGCCAATGTGATAGTTAAATGACTCAATTCATTTATCTTTGCTCCCAAACCAATCGTGTGGCCAAGTAATAGAAACATTGCCTATTCCTTAACCGATTATGAAGAAATTCGGTAACCGGGCGATTCCACTAGCACAATTCCACTGGACACAATTCCACTGGACGTAATTCCACTGGGACAATTCCACTTGACACAATTCGACTGGGGAACAATTTAACTTGCACAATTTAACTTGCGTTGTAACTTGTACAGTTAACGGAAACGCAAACACATATATGTGTATGTACTTTAATATTTTATTGGTATTATTGAAACTTAATTACGAAGATAATTATAACTATGGATTTTAAATTAATAAAAACTGAAATGGGCAAAGAAGCTAATGTATAATAAAAGGAGGGTATACCTGTCCAAAAAAAGGTAACAATGGTAAAAAATATTTCCGTTGCTGCGGTTATTATGATTCTAGGGATATTCCATTAGCACAATTCCACTAGACACGATTCCACTGCATACAATTTCACTGGCACAATTCCACTACTTTAACATTTGTAGTTCTTTCTTTAAGTAACTTTTTAAGTTTAACTTGTTGTATAATTAAACGAATTTAACTTGCACAATTTAACTTTTTGATAATCAAACGCATTTAGGGTGGTAAAGCGCGCGCGCGATTTACCACCCTAAATGCGTTTGATTATCAAAAAGTTAAATTGTGCAAGTTGAATTGTGCAAGTTAAATTGTGTAAGTTGAATTGTGTCAAGTGGAATTGTGCCCAGTGGAATTGTGCCAAGTGGAATTGTGCCAGTGGAATTGTGTGCAGTGGAATTGTGTCTAGTGGAATTGTGCTAGTAGAATAGGCCTAGAATCAATTCGATATGTGCGTTAGGAAATGAGATTTTTAAATGATTTTTAGATGAAGTTCTGGAATATGGCCAAGTATGATAGAATTCGCCTACTTCTTTATGAATAACTGTAAAAACGATGAGTTTATTATTATAATGGTAGAGAAAGACCAATTTAAGAATTTTGAACAATTCAGATTTTTTTTTATTTCATTTGATTCTATTAAATTAGTATATTAGTATACAATTATTTTTGTTTCCCAATAAATGGTGTTCCCTCCTCTTGCATTTAGGACAGATTGGCATCTTCTGGGCATGGAGCTAATCAACGTATCGAGGCTGTCTTGAAGAATTTGTCTCCAGTGATCTTGAAGGAGACTGCATAGTTGCACCCGCGTTGTTATTGATGCTAAATGTGACAGTATGCTTCGTTGAAGTTGATCCCATGCGTGTTCAATCGGATTTAGGTCCGGCGATTGTACTGGCCATGGTAACATTGGTTGGTAACATATAAATTTACTGTGCTTCTAACTAGCCTGTTGTGATTATTGCTGTATGTGGCCTGGCATTAATGTGCATTAAGACGAATTCTGATCCGATTTTAATGATAATGGAAGCACGACAGGTTCCAGTATCTCATTGATGCAAATGGCTGCCGATAACCTACCTTCTGGAAAAACGAGATCAGTTCTTTTACAGTCATAATTCCAGCCCGTACCATAACAGTGCCTCCACTGTATCTGTGCACTTCTTGTACATTTATTAGCCTCTCGGCGTTACCAAGCTTTCTCCATATTCTTTCTCTCATATTATCTGGGTGAAATCCGAATCTTGACTCATCAGTGAACAAAACTTTAGTTCTTCCCCTGTCCAATTTCTATGATATTGACACCAATCATTTCTAAGCTCTCGATTTCCATGTCGAATCGGTGGACATCTCAACGGCGGTGAGCGTGGAGGTTGTTTTCGTGTAGTCTATTCGTGATGGTTTGGTCACTGACATAAATGTATTTGTTAGTCCACAAGCGTGACTGTATATTATAACGCTTCGGGACACATTTAAATGACGGGCAACATCTGTTCGGGTTCTTTCACTTAAAAGCATTCCTTCTGATTCGTCCATTTCACTATGAGTTAGATTATGACGTGTATTGTTGTACTCTACACAAAATTTTAAATTTCAAAATTTTAAAATCTTTCTTTTAGGAGTTAAAACTGAATAAAGTCTGATATAACAATTCAACTCGAATAGAACAAAAACAATTTCTTCGATAAAACAATAACCGGTTTTACCGTTAACCCTGAAATTTTTTGATATTGTATGTGCAATCGATATATCTTCTAGAAACAAAAAACAAAACCAAAATCGAACTAAATTCAAGGGGATGACAACCAAAAAATCATGTGTTCCTTGTACACTTTTGATGTGTGTAGAATACAATACACGAAGTTTTAAAGAGGGAAAAAATGAAAATACATTCACGAAGTTGCAACGGAATGAATATTTTTGATCTCTGGTTTTTGCTAGAATATTGTAACCCAACAATATTTGCTATTCATATAGTTTAATCATATGTTTCGACTCATTTAAAGCCGCGTTGAACCGGTTTTTTTGCATGAAGAGATGTCAGAACAGATATCTTTTCTGATAATGGTCCAAATTTTTTAAGGGGCAAGTTACAAAATAAACAAATTAAATGTATTCATTAAAACCAATATTAACCTATTATCTAAATCTGTATTTAAGAGGTAGCGGGGTACGTGGCATTTTATCCAAATACTAACTATCAACTACTTAGGTGTCTGGAGCCGGGTTGAGTATTTGTTACTAATATATCTTTACTTTGCCTCGATTTTATTATTTGTAAAAGGGTGTACGATGGACCCGACGTAATCTGAAACTTGCTTGGTCGTACATAACAAATCAATCAATAAATCAATATCTGCAAGAAGTTTACTACTTCAGCCCTAGCCTGAGAGGAGAGGTATTAGAAGGTATCAACCAGTGACGCCTAGGTTAGATCATAGTTAATTATACTAAATGGAAATGTTTCTTGCTACAAATGTACTTTGGTTACTTTGGTATGTACTTAATAAAAAATGGTGAACGATATCGACTTGGACGATTCGTATTTGGAACGCGGTAGTGTAAAATTGTATTGAACCTGTCAGAGTGAAGATTAAAACCGATTGATTTTAAAAGTAATTTAGTGCGATAGGAAAGATATGTGTTAGTTAAACAGTTCGAATATAGTCATAAGAGATTTTTTGAATTATTATTGGTAATAATTGTGTTGTGTTAATTTTTGTGTTGAATAAATCAGTTTGTGATTAATTGAAGTTGTTTGCTTTATTTATCATCCAATGAGTTGAGCTTTGATTGACAAAATAAAAATGTAACACTATTATACTGTTACGTTGACACCTAGGTTAGTGTATTTTAATTACTAACTTGTTCTAAAAAATTGTTCATGCCAAATTGTTCGTTCTGCATTGTACTCGAACATTTTTATAGGATAAATCGCAATTATTGTCCAATTATGGCTTGAATATACAATATGTATAAAGAAACACGAATCAAACGAGCTTGAATTGGAATGTAGTGTTTGGAACCGATGCAGTGAAGATTTAAAGTGTGCGACTTCAAAGTGATAATTAAAATGTGTGAAAGCGTATTAATATTGTGAAATAATGATAAATATATTTGTTGTTGTGTAAATAAATAAATTAGTTTTTGTTAGCATTAAATGTGGTTGTGTTAAACCAGTGATTTTATTATTGATTAACAAGGCAAAACATAATAATAATTTAGTAAGAACATAAAAATGAATAAATTACTTGGCTTAAGGGACAACCTCGTCCAGACAACAGGTTTTCCAATAATTTTTAACAAAAAATTGAAAGCATTTATTGTAATGAATCAAATTACATAATAATTGACGTTCAAATGAATACAACAAATTTTTTTTTAGAGTGTAAAAAAAAGAAAATGGCGGCGCTAGAGGTGCTCGAACTTTTCTCCTAGAGTTTGCTTCATTACGCTTCATTACTTTTTGAGTTACATTCCATGGCGCGGAAAAAACGCATTTCGAGAAAAACTCGATTGAAGTTTTCGTTCTTGAAAAATAGAGTTTAGAGTGACCACTTCGCATCACTTCGATGATTTTCTAGGGAACTTTAGCACTTTCTGTTAGGCCTAAAACTTTCGAAATATATTCTTCAGATACCGAATGAATTTTTAAAGCAATAAAAAAATGCAAAAAAATTAATACCTGGAGTTGGTTCCCTCCTTAATAGAAAGTTTTCCAACAAATGATTCTTTGAGAAGAGATAAAATGTCACTCTGAAATGTACTGTCAGGTTAACATTAATATTTTCTAACTCAAGCGACCCCAAAAAAATGTAAATGCCCCCCCCCCCCCCCCCCCCACCCAATTAGCTTGTATAGAAGCCTAAAGTTAAAAAATTACATTACTACATACTTTATTTAACTATGCTGCAATTTAATTAGAAATAGCAAATAGACACCAATGAAAACTTATTAGTAATAATTAAAAAGAAGTACCTACTCAACTATCACAATAACACACCACTTATAGTTTCCACGATATTCACGAGTATCATATGATAATACATATTTTATCAAACGCAACTACAAACAAAAATAAATTCTAGCAAAATTAAAACATTCTTAAAATACAAATTAAAATTTTTAATTAACTACTTTTCTGCTTCCAAACCGATAACAAGAAACATCATCATTCAAATATGTATCTTATTTAGAATAAAAACATATTCCACCATACATACATACATACATATTTTAATTAAACATCCATAATTATGTTGTATAAAATTACGTATGTATGTACATTCTATCGTTATTGATTTCTTCATTACGAATTTTATTTACTTAAACAAAAAGCTGCAGCAACAAATTTATCTTCCAAAAACCAACAAAAGAAACAGGAAAATACATTGTTAAATGTTAATAATGAAATTAATTTAAATTAATCATAATGTTATTTCTGTTTTTTTATGTTTATTGTTTTGTTGATGTTTCCTTGATTTATGATTTTCAAAATTGGATTCATATACATTCATACATATAAATTATGGTTATATACTATTTAGTTATGTATTTTGGGATATACTTATGGATTATTTACATTTATATAGACTACAGACGAGCATACCAGTAAATAGCAGAATACTAAATTTAAAGGTAGAATACAATTATTTGTGTTTTGTGCTGGTCATCACGATATCTATTATACGGTAAAACCGAAACCAAACAAAAAGGAATATTTCATATTTTTTGCAAATTAAAATATTTAATATTTTATGAATTGGTATCTCCATAATTATATTTAAGTAGGGAGAAGGTTGAAAAATTAGTGATTTTGATCATTTTCTGTATTTTGAATAGTTTAAAAAATATATAGCCATATCCATGCGGTTGGGGACTTGGGGTGATTAACCCATATAGCAATACAGCGTCGTCTATGTGTCAATACAGGAAGCTCTTCACCTGAAGAAGTACACTGAAAAAAAAGTGGCCCGACAATGATTTTCTGCATTATATGCTATGGAAGCATGTAAATTGCATAAAAAGAAAAAAAATTAATGATCTGATTTGCGAAAGGCCAGACTATTGTTAAATTGGTTTTACTAAGATTTGATTTACTTTAGCCAATCCAATCAGCCTTTATACAATAATTCTTCTATTCGCCATGAATCTGTTATGGGCTACTTCCTCCTCCGCTAATTGATTTTCCCTCTTAAAAACGGAGGGATATTCAATACAATACCCTTTTCTTTCAGATAATTGGATATATCAAAGCCTCTGTTGGCTAACAAATATCCAGATTTAATCCAAACAAAATTAACCATCTCGTTTTCTTCAACAGCTATAATTGATTTGATACTTGTCTGGTTTGTTTATGATAAAAAAGTGAGTTGGTGATGATCTGGGTCTTCCGATTTTTGCACTAATATTTCTGTACAGTCAATTATGGCACGAGTTTGAATCGAGTTTTCCTAGTGATCAGACGTGTTTGTTTATTTTTCTCTGATTTAAAAATTTTAATAAATAATTTGAATTTTATTTTGTGCAATAAATATCATAATTTAATATTTTAATATTATTAACTATTATACTTACTATACTAAATATATACGGCGATTGCCATGTGAATGGCCGGTAAAAAATCAAGGCAGTCCTGATTTGTTTTAATTTTTTTCTCCTGTAAACAGAAAAATTTTATTGTTTGATCGCATAAGTAGTGAAATGAAAAATGGTGGTTTTCTTTTCTCATCCTACCTGAAAATGTAGAGAGATTTTCTTCTACGAATTTTCAATCATTATTTCTAAACATATTAAGGACGAAAATTATCGAATAATATGTTCAATTCGAGTCAATTTTAGTTCATAAATATTTAAGTCAAAATGGGCAAATTTGCATTAGTTCTTATGGCAAATTAGAAGAAGTAATATTTACGCCCGTATTACGGGCTTTTCCTTCTAGTGTACTATATATTTGAGATGTGTTGTGTAAATGTTAGTGTTTTGTGCATAAGTTTGTAAATATTATATTTGGGCTTATTTGACATTGCCATTTGTAAATATTTTTTTTTTTTGTTATGTTATTGTGTTAATATTACAATACGGAGTGCGGTAAATGCAGCTTGCCATTTACCAATAATGAAATGATTAGCTGCTCTGGATTTTGTAGTAACACTTTCCACTAAGATGTGCTGAGGCTGATCGAGTTGCTTCTGCGAGCTGGTTCTGCTGCGATTGCCGCGACATTTTTAAAAATAAATCATTTCTTAAATTAATGAATAATAATTTGAGTGATAATAATGCTCAGCATTCCTTCATTGAAAAGTTGCTTGATGAAGTTTCTTGTCTTAACCAAAAGATCGGCATGATTTTGGATTGTTTACCTCAGTTGAGATTGACTAATGTTATTACATCTATGCCTTTAAATTCCTCTGTATAGGTGTGACTGAGGATTTAGATTCGCGGATTGAAACATATAATATTGATGTTATCAATAATTGTGAGCAACTTTCATGTACTGGTTTACCTTGATCCGCAGCTGTGGGGACATGATCTTTAACTAATGGCGGCGATCATATTCCAGTATTTTTCAGTCCTACTAGTTTCGGTGCTTGTACGACTTTTGCTGAAGTGATAAAAAATCCTGCCTGAAAACAGTAGTGCTCCAAATCAACCAAGCAAATATATGAATGTTAGTGAAGTTAAAGTTAAATCTCCACAGCGCATAATCTCTAAACCTATTGGTGGTACTAAGGATATTTCGGTAAATTTTGGTATACAAACGGTTGCTCAAACTCCGGTTAATTTTGGTATACCAACGGTTGCTCAAACTCCTACAAACTCCTAAAGGCTATGGCAAAAGCCTGTTTAGATATACAGATAACTGTAAAATTGCTAAACTAGTCCCGAAGAATTGTAATCTGAATGATTTGGAATACGTGTACTTCAAAGTGGGGTTTAAGGAAGAATTGCGTGCTAAGGCACTGGATCCTGCTACTTGGCTAATTGGTATTTTGGTTAGAAAATTTGACAACAAAAATTTTCGGGCATCTCTAACTTCACGTGTGAAATTTCGGATACCAGTTGTGATCGACACTCCATTTTTATAAATAATAACATTTTTTTACATAATTCTAATATTTATGCAGGCTTAATCGATGAAGCTAATCAAGCTGTTCCAGGTGATAGTTTGCAGGTACATAATAATTCTTGTTTGAAGTTTGGTCATTTGAATGTGTGCAGCTTGGTAAAACATTTTGATGACATAACTATTATTTTACAAACATATCATTTGATATTCTTCATTCATCATAAATCAATGCTTGACAAAGTCTGTGTTCCCTGATTTATAGAAGATAGCTTCTATCACACCACTGCCTAAAAAGGATGTTATTTCTGGTATTGGTGATATACGTCCAATTAGTATTTTGCCTGCTCTATCTAAGGTCTTGGAAAAAGTTATGCAATTGCAGAACCAGGCGCAAATCCGGCTAAAGCCCTTGTTCATAAAGTTGATGATCTGTCGTCTACCTTAGACAGTAGATATTCGATGGCTATTTTGGTGCTCTTGGGTTTTTCTAAGGCATTTGATTGTGTTAATCATATCCAGTTGCTACAGAAGCTATATTTATACTATAATTTTTCCAATTCTGCTATTATGTTGATGCATTCATATTTCTGTAACCGTAAGCAGTTTGTGAGGTGCTGGAGAGCCTCAGGGATCCATATTGGGTTTCTATTTATATAAATGATCTATCATACCGAATCCTAAATTGTCGGTTTTATCTGTATGCTGACGATTTGAAACTCTATATTGGTGCGGTAACTTATCAGAATTGAATGAAATTATCTTGCGACTTAATTCTGACCTTAGAAGTATTTCTTTGTGCGTCAAAAAAAATTCACTTTCAATTAATCCAGGGCCCTATTGCACCAACTACTTATCACTTATTACTTATCAACTTATCAAAAGTTACTTTTTTTGATTATGATAAGTAATAAGTGTTTCACCAAAAGTAAAAAAAATTCACTCACTTATCAATTTAGAAACTTATCAAATTTTGATAATGATAAGTGATAAGCGTTGCACATCAGAATGTCTATAACTTATCAAATGACAAATTATCAAATTTTTATGATAAGTTGTAATGTTCCTTGAGTATAATGGAACTTGGTTATTTATCAACCGATTACGATGAAAATCGACGGGTACAATGAAAATGGAATTCTAAAATGATTTTTAGATGAAGTTCTGGAATATGGCCAAGCCGGATGGAACTTGGCTATTTATCAACCGATTAGGAAGCTGGTGGTGTTTCTGAAGCTATTGGCTCGCCTAATCAACGGTTAAAATCAAAAACAAATAAACGTAATGCATCAAAAGCGGCCGGCAGAGACAATTAAGTCTTTGAAAATAAAATTGTTAAAAACAGAAATTTACAAAAACCAATTGGAAGAGAAATGGAAATTCCACCGTGGTAGTGTCGGTGACGAGCAGCGGTTAAAGCAGATCATGAATAACCTTTTAGATAATTAGTTTTTTTTATTTTTTTTTTTTTATTTTTTATTTATTTATTTAAATCTGAAAAAGTTAGAAACTTGTGTACAGATTTTATTTATAATCTTACATATTTATAATCTATTAAATTCTTATATTACAATTAGGTTTATAATACCCTTTTTTCATTTATGTAAAATAGCTTTATTATGATACAATCAATTTTTAGAGAAGAGAATTAAATAATAAATATGGTTTAGTATCTTAATGAGTGGAGTACATATTTCAAAAAATAATCAACTAGAACAATTTTTTTAAAAAATATTTATAATTTACATTTAAATTAAAATTTAAATTTGGCTGACTAAACGATCAAAACTAAGGAAAACGACATTAACTGTTCATGGACCTTTGAAATAAATTGTATTTTACCAGTTTTTTAAAAATACCGATATTGGTTTCATCTTTAATGTATTGCGGTAAATCATTAAACAAATTTAAACCTTTAACCAAGATGTGATTTCCACCGTGGTTTGTTTTATATTTCTTTATATAGAAATTCATTTTACTTCTGGTATCGTATTGATGAGTGTCTTGAACTAAAGTAAGCCCGGAGTTGAACTTTATTAAATTTCTCTGGATTTTAAAAATTAATACGATCAGTTCAAGGTCACATATGCATGTAAATGGTAATCTATCAACTGCATAAAGATATTTGGTTGGATAAAGTGTAGGAAGCTGGTATATTATTTTGAAAGACTTATTTTGAAGTGCGAGAAGTTCATTCAATTTATGTTTGCTTGCACTATTCCAAACGGAATTCAAATAAATAAGCCTTGAGTGAATGTATGCATAATAAAAAGCTAATGCAGTTTTGGAAGATAAATATTGCCTGCTCCTTCTGAGAGCGAAAAAATATGAAGAAACACTACTTTTAACATTATCTATATGGCCACTCCAGTTCAACTTGCTGTCGATTAGAAGGCCCAAATATTTATAGGAATGAACTTGCTTTAGAAGACTATCATCCATTTTGATAACAAGCCCAACCGGCTTTCTCGCATTTTTCCGTTCAAAGAAAATATAATTTAATTTATCTATATTAACTTGTAGGTAATTAGCTCTCAACCAATTATTAATTCGATCCAGATCATTATTAATATCTTGAATGATTCCATTAAAACTTTCGTTACAATAAACTATCGCACAATCATCAGCATAAAGCTGCATTTTCCCACAAATATTCAAATATAATAAGTCATTAGCGTATATATTAAATAATAATGGTCGCAAAATTGATCCTTGTGGTACACCTTTTTTAATTCTTAGAATATTTGAATTTATACCATCAATTGAAACTAATTGATTCCTATTATTAAAATAGGAGTTTAGTAAATTAATGTAGTTTCCTGGTAAATGTAACGAAGTTAATTTTCTTAATAAGATTTCGTGGTCCACACAATCAAAAGCTTTGCGCAGATCCAGGAAAACAGTTATAACAAACATTTTATTGTCTAAGCCTTCTTGTATAGTGGATATCAATTGTGATGCGGCCGCTTGAGTATTAGACAAAGGTGTAAATCCAAATTGATTCACATGAATTATATTATTGAAAGAGAGGTATTTGAAAAGTCTGGAGTATAAAGCTTTTTCAAATATTTTCGATGCGACAGAAAGCACCGATATTGGTCTATAATTCATTGGTTCAACTTTTTCTCCACTTTTGTAAATAGGTGTCACTTTGGCCAATTTAAGTACATCTGGAAATATACCAATGCTTATCGATTGATTTATTAATTTCGCTAAAATAGATCCAACTTCCTCAGCAAAATACTTAAAAAATTTAGTAGGGATATCGTCATTTCCCCTAGCTGAACCCATATTCAAACTTTCGATAATTTCCCGAATTTCGCTACTTTTTATCAAGGAGGACTCAAATGGTTTTAGAGTAAGGTAGGGTAAATATTTAACAAATTCTTTCTTGTTTGGGAAATTTAAGTTTAATGTGTCACATACATTAACAAAATAATTATTAAATAAATTACCAACAGAAAATGGCTCATCAGTCAGCATCGAAGTACTGTCTCTTAGAGTAATGCGATTTTCATCAATTTTGTCTGTATTATAAATTAATTTCTTAATGAGTGCCCACATTTTTTTGCTATCGTTAAGAGAATCATTCATTTGTTTGTCGTAATACTGTTTTTTAAGATTATGACATTGACAGTTGACTCGATTTCTGTAAAATTTAAACATGTTTTCGATGTATTTGTTATTCACATATTTCTTTTTTAGTTTGTAGAATTGATCTCTAGTACGAATATCGTTAATAACAGCAGAAGTTATCCACGGTTGCTTAGTTTTACAGTTTTTTTTTTGTCATTACTGTTGTTGTATTGGTTTCTAATAAATTTTTAATAATCAACACAAATTCATCAAAATTAGACGATTTTCCCAGAGTATTTGTAAAACTTGAATTTCTAATATTATTATAGTTAGTAATTTTCATTACCGCTTCCCTATTATTCGGCTTCAATTTAGTATCTACGCTTAGTTCTCTTTCCAATTGCAGTATTTCCAAATCATAATTATATATTGCACTATTCTTTCATTCTTTATTGTTATATATATTATATAGATATACACTATGTGTTCATATTTTTAATATTATCTTTAATTATTTTAAAAAATCAAATAATAATAAAATTAATAATTAAAAAAATGAACTAAACTCTGAAGAACATGATTGTTTATTTCCTCATCGCCATTTATAGCTTCGGAAATACTGTCACCATCGTCGTCATAGTCGTCGTCCGGCTCAAAATCAACCCAATCATTGCTGCATGCAGCTACATACAGCATACTAACACGATTTTGCCTGCAACAGTTGGATCCACCCGCATATGATTTAAACAAGGAAAATTTTCCTTCAGAATTCCTATTAACAATCAAATTGAATTTAACTTTAAAAATTGCAATCTTCATATACAAACCAAAACTATTTTCCACTATTCTTCTCGTCAACTTATGAGCACGATTAAATCTTTGCTCTGTTGCATCGTCCGGATTTCTTCGCAATGGTGGGATAAGTCCATCTTTAAGGGGGTAAGTACTGTCACCCAAAATCACAGCACCGGGGAACGGACGATTATTTTATAATATGTATAGGATTTCCCAATAAGAGGTTTCATTTTGATATTAAAAAAAGGAGTATTTTTTAAGAGGAATCAATAAATGTTTATTTCATTGTAAAGAGGAAGATATGCCATTAACATTTGAAAACGATATCAGCCAAATGGCCGCCACGACTACGCTTGCAGCACCATATCCTTTTCGAATCCCTTTCCAGTCTTCGAAATCTTGAATCGATTGTGGAGCATTGGCATAGACCTTTTCCTTCACGTGGCCCCAAAGTAAAAAGTAGTTGTTAAATCACAAGATCTCGGTGGCCAATTGTGATCACCTCTTCGAGAAATAACACGGTCAGGAAACTTTTCTTGCAAAATTGCGCTTGTTTCGTTGCTTGTGTGGCACGTAGCGCCGTCTTGCTAAAATAAACGTCGTCCACATCAATATCTTTCAATTCCGGCCATAAAAAATCATTAATCATAGCTCGGTATAGCGCAATCCATTCACCGTAACAGTTGCACCAGCCTCATTTTCGAAAAAGTAAGGTCCTATCACACCGCCAGGCCAAAACCGCACCAAACAGTGACACGTTGAGGATGGAGAGGCTTTTCAATAATCATTCTTGGATTTTCTAAACTCCAAATGCGACAATTCTGCTTATAAACGTAGCCTCCGAGGTAAAAAATAGTCCTCATCACTGATGATAATTTTTCGATGAAAATCCGGATCATTTTGATGCATTTGAAGGACCCAATCAGTGATGATACGGCATTTATGGTGATCGACCGGCTTGAGTTCTTGTGTTAACTGCAATTTAAAAGCCTTAAGACTATATAAAAATCATCTTAGAATCCCATTTTATCGTACATGCTCAATTTCATCAAATTCGGATAAGAAATGGCCAAGTTCCTTCCTAATTGGCTATATTCCAGAACTTCTTCTAAAAATCATTTAAGAATCCCATTTTCATCGTGCATGCTCAATTTCATCAAAATCGGATAAGAAATGGCCAAGTTCCTTCCTAATTGGCCATATTCCAAAACTTCCTCAGAAAATCATTTTAGAAACCCATTTCTACCGCCCATGTCAAATTTCATAATAATCTATTGAGAAATAGCGAAGTTCCACTTTACTTGGCCACATTCCAGAACTTTATCCAGAAATCACCTTAGAATCCCAATTCCATCGCTCACGTTAAATTTCATCATAATCGGTCAAGAAATAGATAAGTTCCACTTTAATTGGCCACACACAACAGAGGAAAAAAAATACGTTTTTAACAGACTTCCGTCATGCCACTACAATTTGTAGCTCTTATCAATTTATTTGAGTAGTGAAATTTTTCTTATTGATATTTTGGATAATTATCATTAAATGTATTCGATTATTGATAAGTTAAAACTTTTGATGCAACAGAACTACGAAAAACTTATCAAAAACCTCAAACTTATCGCTTATCCAAATATTACTTATCGTTTATCATTTCGCGAATTGGTGCAACTTAATTTTGATAAGTGAGTGCTTATTACTTATTATAACTCAATAAAATACTTATCAAATTTCAATTTGGTACAACAGAAAATTATCAAAAATTATGATAAGTTGATAAGTAATAAGTGATAAGTAGTTGGTGCAACAGGGCCCAGGTAAAAGTAAAGCATAAAGAAACAATGTTCCAACATTAAACAATTTAGGGCTCATATTGAACTCAAATCTTACTTGGAACGACCATGTGTGCTCCTTGTGCTAGCGTGTTAATTATAGCTTTACCCTGTTAACTTAAGAATTTATTTAATTAAAAATTTGGTTGTACCCATTTTCAGCTATTGTGATGTAATTTCTAACAAATGTGATAGTTCCTCAAGACGTATTGAGGTTACATTTAATAATTGTACTGGATATATTTATGATCGTAGAAAGATTGATCATGTCTCTGAGTATAAAGACATAATTCTAGGATGCGACTTATTTCAATTTTACCGCTATAGGACTGATAGAAGTTCTGGAAAGATCACTTTTCGAGTTTGAGAGATCGGATCAACAACTGGAGGAAATTGATGAAAATTGTTCAGAGATCGATGACTTTATGTCAAGATACACTGTGCAAAAGGCACATTTTATCTTCCCCATCATCCAGTAATCAAGCCAGATAGCATCACAACAAAGGTTCGAGTAGTATTCGATGGTTCAGCAAAGACCAGCAGTTCGCATTCACTAATCGATATATGTACTACTAAATGGGCCAACAGTTCAGCCTGAGTTGATAGACATTCTCGTTCGATTAAGAAGACATCGCATAGCAGTAGCAGCAGACGTGAAACAAATGTATCGCCAAATCGTACTGAATATCAATGATTGCGATTACCAACGTATTGTGTGGCGTGAAAAACCAACCGAGCGTATCAAGCATTATAAACTTCTTCGTGTGACCTATGGCATAAAATCAGCAGCATATCTAGCGACACGTAGCTTGAATCAGGTAGCTCAAAAATTCAATGATCAATTTCCGTTAGCAAGCAAATGTATTACATCTGACTTCTACGTGGACGACATGCTCAGTGGAGCAGATTCCGTTTCTCAAACCAAATAACTATGTGTAACGATATTAAAATGGTGCTAAAGGCCGCTGGATTCGAATTAAGAAAATGGGTATCAAATTCGCAATCACTATTGAAGGGAATTGAAGGCTACGATGAATCAGCTAATCTAGTCATGTTAGATAAGTCTGATGATCACAAAGTCCTCGGTCTCTATTGGGATCATCAAAATGATTGCTTCAACTTTAAAGTGCACGCGGAGAAGTTGCAGTTTGATGTTACGAAACGAATGTTCCTGTCTGACTCTTCAAGGCTATTTGACCCCATGGGGTGGGTTGCACCGGTTACTATTCCAATCAATTACCAATAAATTACCACCAAATTTATGTCGTAAATGGTGGCAGATATATGACGATCTAAAGGGATTAAAATATTTGAAAATTAAACGACATTGCCAAACTGATAGTACAACACAACTGCATGGATTTTCAGATGCCAGTAAGGTGGCTTACTCAGCTTGTCTTTATGCCCGCAATGTTATCGATTCTAAGGTTGAAGTACAACTAGTTGCGGCTAAGCCTCGTCTTGAACTAAGCGGTGCTGCTTTACTTGCCAAACTCACAAGGAAAATTGCACAAATTTTCAATATAGATAATACACAAATAATTCTATGGACGGACTCAAAAATTGTGCTGCATTAGCTATCTAAACATCCATCCAGTTGGAAAGTATTTGTAGCCAATCGTTCCACTATTATCTCCGAGATGTTACCAGATGTGCACTGGCAGCATGTCAGATCAGAGGATAACCCTGGGTTTAACGCCAAAGCAGCTGTTGACTCATGAGTTGTCCAAAATGGTTGGAAAATGATTGCACAGAGTGGCCAAGAAGTTCTATTTCAACTAAATTCGATGTCATACAAACCGAGTCCAAACCTTTAGATATATTGACGACGAGACATGATACAATTTTTATACAAGAATTGATAGAATCATTTTCATCATATACTAAACTTATTCGTGTAATTGCATATATCCTAAAATTTGGTGAAATTATGAAAAAATTGATTGCTCTACAACCACGACAGAAACACAGAATGATTAACATCAAGCAAGGTTTACATTGTTCACTAAATGGTGGAAAGCTGAGATCACATTGTTAAAATGTTTGCAGAAACATGTGTATCGAGAAGAGTTCACATAGCTGAGATCCAAACAATATGTAACGAATAGTGATATTCTACGTTTGAATCCATTTTTTTGTGAAAATGGATTGCTTCGAGTTGGCGGCAGATTGGAACATTCGAATATTTCATTTAACCAGAAGCATCCAATCATCGTTCCTGGTCGTCACACAATTAGGTATTCAAATACTGTTAGAGATTTAGGCTTAGTTATTAATAAAACTCTTTCTTGGGGTGACCATTTAGTTAGTATTAGTAAGAGGGTCTTTGGTATGCTTAGTTGTTTGTATAAAGTAGTAGGATTTTCTGATAATCAGTTTAGGAAAAAAATGTTTTTGTCTTATCTTCTTCCTCATTTTATTTATGGTGACGTAGTTTTATTCGGTATGCTTCAGGAAAATATGTACGTTCTCCAAAGATGTTTCAATGCATGTACTAGGTTTATTTTTGGTATTAGGAAATTCGATCATATTTCTGCCTAATCTAGCCTTGTTTTAGGATGTAGTTTATCTACCTTTTACGAATTGCGCGTTTGTCTTTTTATTTTTAAACTTCTCAAAGCTAAGAAGCCTTGTTATCTTTATAGGAAGTTACTTTTTAGTAGGTCTCATTCCTCAAACTTCCGCCTGATTCCGGCCAGAAATAGTTGTAGGTCGCTAAACAAATCCTTTTACGTTAGGGGAGTTTCTCTTTGGAATTCAATTCCATTGGAAATTAAGAGTTTAGGATCGGCCAAATTATTTAAGTCAAAATTTTTGGAGTGGCGTGATTGATGGGCAATACGTAGTTTTTTTAAATTTATTTTTAATATTATTATTATTATTGTTAAATTTTAATATTATTTCACCTCTTGCTGTACATTTTATTGTAAATGAGCTATTGCTCAAAATAGAATGTGTATGCATGAGATGGAAATTGTTTGAAAAAATTTAAAAGGTTTTTCTGCCTAATGGAAGCAGCTTCATCATTTTATTTTTGTTCTTTTGTTCCGTTTACTCTGTTTCCATCTGTGCTTTTCCTTTTAATACTTAATTATTGTTAAAGTACAATAAATAAATAAATAAATAAATAAATGATAATTTTACGACACCTTCACTTTACACATTTTTATGCCGGTGCTGCAATGTTAACCCAATTGGGTCGTCAAAACTACTGGATTACAAAGGTTAGAAAAATTGCCCGAGACACTATGACTAATTGCGTTATTTGTTGCAGATTTAATGCCAAACCACAAAATCAACAAATGGGTATATTACCTAAATCAAGAGTTACACCTGCGGGTCCATTTCATTTCACGGGTGTTGATTATGCTGGTCCACTTATTATCAATTCTAAAAAAGGGAGAGGTGTCAAGCCGATGAAAGCATACGTTGTAGTATTCATTTGCATGTCCATAAAGGCCATACATCTCAAGTTGGTGACCGATGCTAGTGCCGATTTCTTTATCAATTCTTTGAAACGGTTCGTTAGTAGAAGAGGCCTGCCAAAAGAAGTACATAGTGAGAATGGCATAAATTTCTGGGCGGCAAACGCAAACTTGAGGAAGCTGAAGCAACTTTCATTCCCATCAGTAGTCCATAATCCGTGCAAGATTTCGTGTCACAAAGAGGAATCATTTGAAAATTCATACCACCCCCGCATCGAACTTTGGAGGTCTCTGGGAGTCTGCGGTGAAGATGATGAAGCGTCATTTATACAAGAGCATCGGTAATTCGAGACTCTGCTACGAGCAATTAAATACGTTGATGTGTCAAATAGAGGCTGTGCTCAACTCGCGGCCAATAACTCCGATCACTGAGGATCCAGAAGAGTTATTTTTGACACCTGCAATTTTCTTGAACATACCGAACTTGATGTTTCCATCTGAAAATAGTGTCGTCAATGTATCAGAAAATCGCTTGAATCATTATCAACTAATATTGAGAAAATTGGACGTATTCTAGAGTCGTTTTTCTACCGAGTACCTAAATCATCTCCAAGAGAGGCTCAAATGGTAGCGAAAATTTACTAACCTGAAAGTGGGAGAGTTGGTCTATGTAACCTCCGAGAATAAGCCACCGCTTTTATGGCCTATAGCTAAGGTAGTTGATGTACATCCGATCCAGGCGATGATGGCATCGTATGTGTCGTCACTTTAAAAAACTCATCGAGAAGAATCATGAAGCGCCCTGTGTCAAAATTGGTAAGGATTCCAATTAGGGAGCAAGTCCCTAATGGGGGCCGGAATGTCAATGCAGCTGATTTATAAGAAATCTAAATGCAACTATCAAGTTACAAAAATTCAAAATGAAACAAAAATGTTGGTTTGTAATTAAATCTTGAATTGGTAATTCACTTTAATAATTAGGCTATCGTTCAATTTTTTAGTACAGTGATTTGTTTCTATTTTAATGATGTCAAGTCAACACTTCTTTCATTACGTTAATATAGTGTTCTCTCTCTCTCTATCGTATGATTTTGTACTGGGGTGACATGTTCTACCATCACAATTTTCGATATTCGACAAAATATCGAATATTTCGATGAAATGGTATGTTGTACAATTTTCGACTATCATTTTTTTCGATGATCTATCGCTACAAATTTTTTCTGTGATACGCATCGAAAGTACAATTTAACCTCACAAAATTGTTTGTCAAAATAAGTTTGAACGGCAAGTTGTTAAGTTAACTGTGATAACCCATAGGGAAAAGGCGAACAAAAAAAATACAATTAATATTAAAGTGCATTACATAATTATTTTTAGAAAAAATATTATTAAAGTTGTTACTACGTTAAAATGTAAGTACATAAATGCATAAAAATAATAATAATTTTACATAATGAAGAATTAATATGAAACATATATTCTAGGGAGAAACCGAAGAAAATAACAACGCAATCTCAATTCGAGGCAATGCTTAAATTTTTAGAAGAGCATTCGGAGATGGTCACAGGGGCATTTTTCACTATAAACTCCAAAAATACTATAAATGAGCTTTGGAAATGATTAACCATCTTACTAAATTCTCAAGGGCCTCCACTACGTGATGAAGAAGGTTGGAAAAAGGTATGTGTTATTAAGCAAATAGTCGTTATGATTACAATAAATTGTAAGTTTAATATAAAATCACACAGGTTTGGGCAGATCTTAAAAGTAAAATAAAAAAAAAATTGAGAGAAGAGACCAAAGACAAAAAACAAACTGGAGGTGGTACTCCAAAAGTTAAACTTTCGGCATTCGAGGAGAGAGTGGCCATATTAACCAGAATGAACGAGTGCGTTTTTGGATTTGGAGGAGAGTCGTTTGGCCAAGAGACTGATACTATCTCACAAAATAACATTCTAGAAGATAGCGATGCCGATAATGATATTGAAAATATTAATCAACCTTCGGTTGCCCCTAAAGTACCGCCCATTGCGAACCGCAAGCCACAACCGAAGAAACAGCGTATAACTGTCCAAGGTAAAATACTGGATGAGATCAAAAATCAAGGAGCTAAGAATGATAAATTTCAGAAATCCTTTTTGGAGTTGATGCGAGAAGCAAATACCATAAACAAGGAACATTTAAAAGTCAAACAAAAATTGTTGGGTGAAAAGAGACACCGAAAAATATTTTTCAGCACCCCATTACACCTCTCTATTGGATTCCTAGCTTGAGAATGAAGCAAATTATATCTCTGCTGCGTTGCTGTTGGAGATTTAAATGGAGTTAACAGCCACGGCTCTAAGGGATATCCTGAATCTCCTAACAGCCAAGTATTTCGCTCTCCATTATCATACAATGCCTTCATCGCTTGCCTATCCCGAGAAACTGCCCAAATGCCAGAATCATGGGAAGAGCCTGGGAAATTGGCACAAACCGATAAAATTCTTAACTCGTAATTGCAAATCTAAAAAAAATATTAAAGTAAAATAAAAACATTGACTAACGAGTTTAATTTGCTTACCAATTGAACGTTTATTGAGTGGAATCCCTTCCGATTCACGAAAATATCTTCGTTTTCTGCAGGAGCAATTATTTGCACGTGTGTGCAATCCACGCACCCGATTACGCCCGGATGGCTTGTTTTTCAAAAAACATTTGTTTATTTAACTGCCTCTTCCTTGCATCAGGAAATTTAATGAATTTTTTGCAAATCGCCTTTTCTAAAATATTCGTATATTCTGCTATAGTGCGGGATATAATAGACTGATCCATTGTGTGCAATAAAACGTCGCCAATAGTCCGCTGATATGAGCCGGTGGCGAAAAAGTTGAGGACAGCTGCTAATTTTATTTGAACTGGAATTTTCGTTACACGCTCTCCAGGGTCGACGTGCGGCTTTATTTCGTTAATTAAATAAGTAAATATGTCCTTATTTACACGGAATGATTCCGTAAATCTAAAAATACGAGTATTAAAAAATTAATCTTAAGAACTAGTTAATAAAAAGAATCATGCACAAACTTTTTGTCATCCAAATCCATCACGTCATATCTGTCTCTTAGATATCTTCGTTCAGCATAATAAATAATGCTCATATTATGAAGAACATTGTCCTCATCATCGCTGTCAGTGGCATCATGAGAAGTGGAAATGCCTGCTGCGGATATATTTAAATTATTGCAATACATTATCTTTTTGTAGTTAATTTGGTAAAATTTTATTTTGAAACACAGAATCATGCACACACAAAATTTATTATTTAAGGAAATTATTTGACAGATAAAAATAAATATCGAAAAAAAGTATTGCCATATTGAAATATTTAAAATCAACGAAAAAGTTGCAACATACCACATATCATTTTTTTCGATGCGATTTGTTGTATCGAAACGAAACGACGTGATGGTAGAACATGTCACAGCTCTATACATTTTTACATTTTTTTTTTTGTCAATTCATCCTACACTTTTGTATTAGAACGCACGCAGTTTAATTAAAATATAAAATAAAATAAAAAAGATGATTTTCTTTTCTTGAGTTTATGCACAAGCTGTGCATGCAAATAAAAATCGTGTTGTCATATTGAAGTTTTTAGTTGTGCATGTGCATTCCGCATTTTATTTTGGAAAAGGAGGATTACAAATACACTATTCGTGTACATTTATTATAGGTTCTGCGGCACAAATTTACTCAGAAGTTGATTAGCTGTTTAAGGAGAATATAATTCGGCGTTAATCGTACGTAATACACCTCGATAGTGGCAGTGTTTATATTGTATATTCTTTTATTCTACATACAAATTAAATTGTTGGGCAAAGTTTTTGACACACCTTTAACCATCCCACCAGGATTATTATGGAATTTTATTCATTGCAAGAAGTACCTACTAAAGTTTGGTTATTTAAACAGTTAAATGTTGTTTATAAACAGACTGTGTAGCTAAATACGAATGTGTATACTATACGGCTACTAGTATGCTATTAGTGTTGCATGCTAGTCTATAAAAAAATGATATATTTTTGTATAGAAATGCATTTTTAAATTAAAAACTGGATTATATCAATTTATTATTTTGGAAATATTCTAAATTTACTATACCAAATGTTCTGGTCATGCCAAACGAGGTATAACTTAATCTTTGGCATAAAGTTGTGTTTATAAAAATATTGTTCACAAAAACAAAACGAGACGAATGTTTACCATTCTGAAATATTCTACAAATTCTGTATATTGATTTCACCCATAAGACCCCAATTTATGTGAAATTTTATAAAAGATTACAAAATTAATGATGTGTTTAATAAACCATAATATTTTCATTTTATTTATGGCCTTTATACACATATGTGACTGTATAGTAACATATACTATTAGGTCAACAAGGTTAATTCAATAAAACAGAAATTAGATCTTAGCTCGATATGTGCACACTTTCATTGTTCGTTGATTTACAATAATAAAAACAAAAACATGTCAGAATTATGTATCGGTTATTTTCTAAATAAGACACGACTCATACACAAATAATTCATGAGTTTTTCATGTTCTCTAAAGCCTTGTTCAGACTACGTTAGTAATTTAGTCGAGTAGCGAGTATTTTAGTAACTAAAATCGATGAACTGACCAAAAAACGTTCGCACTCCAGTCGAGTACAAGTTACAAGTGAGTGAGCAGTGTTTCAAAATAAAGAGAATACGCAACAAAGTAATAGACACCGATGTTCTATATATTTCGTTGTTTCTTCACTTCAATGAGACGACACCCTTGCGGTAACTAATGAACTCGACTAAATCAACATGTTCGCACTTGTTTCGTTTCCTTTTGTTTTTATTTTGTTTTATTTTGAAGAGTAGTGGGGGGCTTACTCGACTAAAAAAAATAGAATCAAATGGATCGACTCGACTAAATCATTTACTAATCTACTCGACTAAAACTTTGCTGTTCAGACACATTTAGTTACTAAAATACTCGCTACTCGACTAAATTACTAACATAGTCTAAACAAGGCTTAAGAGTTTTAATATCTCACTCGCCAAAGCGAAGTCACGCCAGATTCCCTGAGTTTCACGATACGAATAAAACCCATATGAGAAATTTGCCATCGATCCGGAATTCAGACGCTGGTCTGTAGCTTTCACAACTTAGAATTTGTTCAACCCCTTTAAGTGTTTACTAACCAATTCCGAATATGAGTTCCGGCGCTTTTGTTCAAATACTTAAGACTGCATCTCAAAAAGTTCATAAACTTGCACAGTTAGTTGTTCAGCCACAAATTATATTATAGAATTGGTTTATTCCAAAATTATCGTTAACATTTATTTTACCGGTATTACTTAATCTCGCTTAACACAAAATATTAGGTTGTTCAGAAATTAATGCAGGTTTTCAACCATTTTATTTAAAACGACATATCTCAGTTTAGGATAAATTTTATTAATCGAAATAAAAACCATTAGAATCTACACATTGTTGCCAACAAGATACAAGTTTATTAATTCCAGTTGCATAGAATTCTGAAGTTCTGGAAGCGAGGAATTCTTCGAAGGTATTTTTTGCGGCTGTTTGGTCGTTGAATACTTTTCCTTGTAAGAAGTGTTCGAGATGCTTGAAAAAGTGGTAGTCGGTTGGCGAGAGGTCTGGTGAGTACGGTGGATTATGCAGAGCTTCGTAACCAAGTTGGTTCAACTTCTGCAGCGTCGGTTGTGCAACATGTGGTCGCTGGACGCAGACGTTTTAGTTCTTTGTGTATTTTGTCAATTTGTTGACAATATTTCTCTGCTGTGATATTTTCGCCAGGATTCAAGAAGCTGTAGTGGATAATTCCGGCTGACGACCACCAAACAGTCACCATAGGCTTTTTTTCATGCAGCTCAGATTTGGAGAAGTGTTTAGGGGCTTTGCCACGGTCCAACCACTGCGCTGAACTTCATCGGTTGTCGTATAGAATCCACTTTTCATCGCACGTCACAATGCGATCGAGAAATGGTTCGTTTTTGTTGCGCAAAAGAAGTGAAGAGCAAACTTCATAACCGCGATTTTTTGGTTTTCGTTCAATTCGTGTGGCACCCATTTGTCGAGCTTCTTCGACTTTCCAATTCGGCTCAAATGGTCCGAAATTAATCCAATACTTACGTCTAGGTCCCCTGCAAGCTCTCGAACAGTCGTGCGTGGGTTTGCTTCCACCAAAGCCTTCAATTCATCGTCGTCAATGGCAGAGGGACGTCCGCGAAACCAACGTTGTATTGTGCATTCGTTAACACTTCCTTGGCCCCAAACTTCATTGATGTTTCGAGCCGTTTGTGCTGCACTACGGCCGAGTTTAAATTCATACAAGTAAATTTGGCGAAATTCTTGTTTTGACATCTTAACTTCAAAGGTCTAAAAATAGACAAAACTACAATTTAGATTACAAATAGATTATGTGATAAGAAAGATCATAAAATAAGCTTTAAAATGACTTATAATGTTAAACTCTTTGCGTAATTCTTTATTATTGAAAAATTGTTAAAACAAATAAAATCATAAAACCTGCATTAATTTCTGAACAACCTAATATATTTAATAAAATATATTTGAAATATATTCAGGAAGTAACATCACCCCTTCAAATATAACATTAAATCTCTAAGAACAAGTCATACAATTTGGTTTTGCTTGGCTAATTCGATTAAGTGGTTTATAACAATTAGGTAATGTTAAATGCCAAAGCGTAATTACATACATAACATAAAAGCACTTACTGTTATATGTGTAGTTCCTATGTTATATAGGTTTAATAAATAATTTGAAGATTTCCATTAGTACAAAAAATTTCAGTAAATTGTTATTAAAACAATAATGTACATATTTTGAACATAATCCATCGGTATCATAATATTTAAACCATTTATGATTTTATCTAAGTCCAATGTAAACCATAAACTACAGTTAGATGCAATTATATAAACTTTTCCGTTCAAAGGATAAATTTTCCCTTAGTTTCAATAAAAAAAACTCATTAAAATTGACTTTCATGAATAAGTAGTTTCAGCCAGTATATGTTGAACGATTGTACATTGTGTACATGCATTTAATTATTCAGTTTAGTATACGAGACGATAATATTGGAAAAAAGACGGAAAGGTTTTGTCGTAAAATTAATTTCCTGCATGTGAATGATATACTTGGTTTAGTTTAAAAACGCATTATCTTGTTTTAATCTAAATTCAATATGGGATCATCAATTAAAAGTTTTCACATACAATATAAATGACCACCGATCAATTAATTTAAGCATAAAGGCCCGAAACCAGTGTTAAAATCCTATCTGTCTCTCCATACACATATTTAGTGTATGACACAGATGAAAGATATAAAAAATTAAATTGTCATTCAAATTGAGTAAAAAAAAAATGAAATAGAATATTGAATTGCAAGCATATGCACTACTTCTAAAAATAAAAATCGAATAAATTGTTGGTGGAACAAACATTCGATGAATTTGTATTTTGTTGAAACCAATGATGAGAAAATCCTAGCCAAACGAAAAAAAAAAACTAAATTGTGAACTGATTGAATTTGAAACCATTCAATCCAATTAGTATGACGTTTAATATTGTTTGTTAAAGTTACGTATCGTTTAACTTACATTGAGTATCTGTGTATGTCGTTTTATCGATATTTAATTCACTATAAAATTATCTGTTTTTTATGTTTTGTTTTTGGTCATGTCACAATATTCCAGTGGGCCCCATTTCAGAACGGCATTTTTCAGTAAGGATATGGTACGCTATCAGCATAAGGTTCAAGACAGCATATTTTGTTTATTATATTTTATTATGTGAAAGAAAGGCGCTCCTTTTCGTTAGTGGAAATTGGCGGATAAGGAGGTAGCCGAGTTCGGCAACCACGCGAGTCCAGGAGTGCAGGGTTAGTTAGTTAGCCGTGACAATGTAAATATTTTTTGTTTTGTTATTTCTTCTAAAATCTAACCAATCAAAAATCCATAGGAAATACCATATATTGCTGCGTAGGTAAAGTTATTCTTGTACTCTCTTTCCACTAGAAAAAAAAATAAAACACAAATGTTTTTCTGGAAAAAATGTATTTTTGCGGTGAAAAAAATAGCTTTTCGTGCCCGCCAATTTCTTAAAATTTGTTCCCGATATTTTTTTATGCGAGATTCAATAATCCGTAGGAATATTTCAAATTTGGGAATTTTTAAAAATGTCTAATCAAAGTTGTGTTGTAAATACAGTGTCATGATCATGATCTAGGCGCCGATATTAAAAATACAAAATTTGTAACAGACGTCTAAACAGCCGTTAAAACCGCCGAAAATCTTTTTCTATAGTTACAATTAAGGCTCACTTAGAGTAAAAATATCAATATCTTTGACGTCGATGTTCCCAAAACAATTAGGAAAATTTTGCCGTCCTTACAATCCGTTCGCTATGCTCATCCAATCGTTGGTCTCTCAAACCTTCAAACAATCTCAAGCTTAAATCAGCAAAACTGCAACCAACGGATACATACTTGAAAAGAATTTAGAAATCGAAATAATTTAAATAAATATATGTATACATAGTAAAGCCAATTATTTTTTTTGCAGTGATTGTATCTTGTGGAAACGTGTTTCTGCATGGGATTATACATACATGATACATCTCACGATATTATTGTATATAAAATTAACATTATCCTCCGACATTCTAAAATAATTTAAATATTTGTCGGTATTCTCTACCAGTGTTACTATTTTTTGCTATTCACCACTTTCATTTCTTTTAAGATTAATTGGATGAACATGATATCGATATCTCCGTTTTTTTCTTCTATTTTAGGTATAACCCAGCAAATAAAAATAATTTTAGTTTTAAATTATCAATGTGCCCATTGTAGACAGCTACAATTTACAGCTGTTGTTTTTCAAAAAAACATCAAACCATTTTTGCTTTTATCGTAAACGACTTTTTCGTTAATGTAGCTGGGATCACAAAACACCGATACGAAACGTAAGTTTGGTCAACTGAATATGAATGTCTAGCCTGGAGCTCATTCCCAGTGTTAACCTCGTAGTGAGTTTCCTGTTCACTGGATAAATTCAAACGAAAAAAGTGTTTTTGGCCCGGTTGCAGATACCTGTGTGTAGTCAATAGTTAGTAAGTTTTATTAGTATTATATATGATAAATAAATAGCTGGCTCAAGACAAAACTATTTCCCAAATGTGGCCGTTAGATGCTTGAAGTTGTAGAAAATTGTCTGGCTCTCTAACTCAATTAGTCAATTATTACTAAACTGATGGCCCGCAACACCTATGGGCCTGTATCTATTGTAGATAAAAGCTATTGATTATTTTGTGTATAACTATTTTGCTTATTAACCCAATGCTGCTCGCCGTGCGCATTTAGGAACACCACCTTATAACGTAAATTCTTCGAATCTAGCGGATTTAAAATAAAATGGAGGTCGTTACCTTGATATCGAAAAAATATATTCATTTGGCCAACAATGATGGAACAGGAATTTCAAAACATCGGCTGATAAATATGCTTAGGAAATAATTAACCCAGTGAGTTTTTTCACAAGGATTTTTCAATTGACAAATCCCAGCGGAAAGCCAGTATGAGATTCGGGTACAAAAATTGAATCATAAGCAGTTCGAGTGGATATTGTTATGCTTTCGACATTTATTGTGGAAAACCAGCAGACGATTCAGGGTTAAGGATGCCTATTTTTTTGAAAATAAATAGCTTTTCTTTGAAATTTTTGTTTTATTTATGTTATTTACTAATTGCAGTTTAAAAGTTTTTTCACAGGGTAGGCTTTTTTGAAAATCTACAGTAACTATGTTTGCTTTAGTTCATGGTTATCATAGAGCACAGTACACATAATAAAGGTAATATACTCCGATGGTTCATTTTCTTTCTTTCTTGTGCATCTACACTACTCCAAAAAATTAAAGGAACACTAATTTTTTCAATTTTTTTAGTGTGTTTTGAAGAGCTGTATCTTTGTAAAATACGATCGTACAGAGATGAAAAGAAAAGCATTTTAAAGCTTCAAATCTCTAGTTTTGAGACTTTTGAGCGGAAAATTTTTGTGAGATACCGTTATCACGCAATCACAAGAAAAGTGAGGATCTATAGGCGCGGGAAATTTTTTTTAAGTTAAACCAATGCATAGGTCGGTTAGCCTGTTACTTAGGCGTAAATTTAATTTTATTCTGGTCTCTCTATGTCAACTTTTTGCTGAGATATCTGACTTTGAATCAAAAAAGATCCTTTTGCCTTTGATCATCGATATCTCAGCAACCAATGATTGCACAGTAAACTTTAGGGCAGCCTTAAAAACTTCAGTAAATTTCCTACAAGACCCTTTAATGATTAGTTGAGAACAAATTTTTTTTTCACCCTCAATACTGATTTGAAAAAAGTACAAAAAAACGTCTTTTTAGGTTGTCTTAGTAAATCTACCGTTACTTTACAAATATTGATGAAAAGACTAATGTTGCCAGGTCATTTTACAGTTTAATGTACTCCTAATAGCCCTGTATTATTTTCAAATTGATCCATCCAACCGTTTTTCCGGACAGATTGATCAAAGTTTTACAAAACAGAATTATTATGGAATTTGGCAATTTCTCATCCGATTTTAGTGAAATTTGGTATGCGTTATTGAAATGGGATTCTAAAATGATTTTTGGATAAAGTTCTGGAATATGGCCAACTAGGATGGAACTTGGCCATTTCTTATCCGATTTTGATAAAATTTGGTATGCGCGATGGAAATGGGATTCTAAAATGATTTTTGGATAAAGTTCTGGAATATGGCCAACTAGGATGGAACTTGGCCATTTCTCATCCGATTTTGATGAAATTCGGCATGTACGATGGAAATGGGATTCTAAAATGATTTTTGGATAAAGTTCTGGAATATGGCCAACTAGGATGGAACTTGGCCATTTCTTATCCGATTTTGATAAAATTTGGTATGCGCGATGGAAATGGGATTCTAAAGTGATTTTTGGATAAAGTTCTGGAATATGGCCAACTAGGACGGAACTTGGCCATTTCTTAACCGATTTTGATGAAATTCGGCATGTACGATGGAAATGGGATTCTAAAATGATTTTTGGATAAAGTTCTGGAATATGGCCAACTAGGATGGAACTTGGCCATTTCTTATCCGATTTTGATAAAATTTGGTATGCGCGATGGAAATGGGATTCTAAAATGATTTTTGGATAAAGTTCTGGAATATGGCCAACTAGGATGGAACTTGGCCATTTCTCATCCGATTTTGATGAAATTCGGCATGTACGATGGAAATGGGATTCTAAAATGATTTTTGGATAAAGTTCTGGAATATGGCCAACTAGGATGGAACTTGGCCATTTCTTATCCGATGTTGATAAAATTTGGTATGCGCGATGGAAATGGGATTCTAAAATGATTTTTGGATAAAGTTCTGGAATATGGCCAACTAGGATGGAACTTGGCCATTTCTCATCCGATTTTGATGAAATTCGGCATGTACGATGGAAATGGGATTCTAAAATGATTTTTGGATAAAGTTCTGGAATATGGCCAACTAGGATGGAACTTGGCCATTTCTTATCCGATTTTGATAAAATTTGGTATGCGCGATGGAAATGGGATTTTAAAATGAATTTTAGCTATAGTTCTGGAATATGGCCAATTAGGTAGAAACTTGGTCATTTCTTATAAGATTTTGAAGAAATTCAGCATGTGTAATAAAAATTGGGTTTTAAAATTATGTTTAGATGAAATTCTGGAATAAGCCGTATTAGGATGGAACCTAGCCATTTTTTATCCGATTTTAAACAAATTCAGCATGTAGGTACTATAGAAATAAAACTCTAAAACTATTCTTGGTTAAATTTATATGGTTAATTTGGAAGGCGCTTGCCTATTCCTTAAACGAATAAAAGAAATTCGACATGTGCTTTAAAAGTGAAAAACTAAAATGGTTATTCCATGTATTTAATGATTTATTTTATAAATAATTTAAGAATCTCATTTTCATCGGACACAAAATTTCCAAGTTCCATAACAAATGCCCAAATTCTGGAACTTTATCCAAAAATCAGTTTAGAATCCCATTTCTAAGGCACGTGCTGAATTTCATCAATATCGAATTTGAAATGGCCAAGTTCCTTCCTAGTTGGCCATTATCCAGAACTTCATCCACGTATCATTTTAGAATCCCATTTCCATCGTACATGCCGAATTTCATCAAAATCAGATGAGAAATGGCCAAGTTCCATCCTAGTTGGCCATATTCCAGAACTTTATCCAAAAATCATTTTAGAATCCCATATTTCAATAACGCATACCAAATTTCACTAAAATCGGATGAGAAATTGCCAAATTCCATAATAATTCTGTTTTGTAAAACTTTGATCAATCTGTCCGGAAAAACGGTTGGATGGATCAATTTGAAAATAATACAGGGCTATTAGGAGTACATTAAACTGTAAAATGACCTGGCAACATTAGTCTTTTCATCAATATTTGTAAAGTAACGGTAGATTTACTAAGACAACCTAAAAAGACGTTTTTTTGTACTTTTTTCAAATCAGTATTGAGAGTGAAAAAAAAATTTGTTCTCAACTAATCATTAAAGGGTCTTGTAGGAAATTTACTGAAGTTTTTAAGGCTGCCCTAAAGTTTACTGTGCAATCATTGGTTGCTGAGATATCGATGATCAAAGGCAAAAGGATCTTTTTTGATTCAAAGTCAGATATCTCAGCAAAAAGTTGACATAGAGAGACCAGAATAAAATTAAATTTACGCCTAAACAGGCTAACCGACCTATGCATTGGTTTTACTTAAAAAAAAATTCCCGCGCCCATGGATCCTTACAAAAAAAAAAAAATCGAATTTTTTTATTTCGCGCTCTTTCTTATGATTGCGTGATAACGGTATCTCACAAAAATTTTCCGCTCCAAAGTCTCAAAACTAGAGGTTTGAAGCTTTAAAATGCTTTTCTTTTCATCTCTGTACGACCGTATTTTACAAAGATACAGCTCTTCAGAAAACACTAAAAAAATTGAAAAAAATTAGTGTTCCTTTAATTTTTTGGAGTAGTGTAAGTTAAAAATAACTTAATATGGCGGACATCGTGACCAAACAAATCGTGTTTGAGAGTTTTGCGTAATAATTTTGAGTGTTGAGTGAATATATTATACTGACTTTAATTCAAAATAATTAACAATGTATCATTGTTTAAATAGTTCATAAACATTTCAGTCACGATCTCCGCCATTGTTGTTGTTGTAATTTTTTGGCATCCTGCGCAATATATTACCTTATATATGTGTACTGTGATCATACAGTCTCTAATTTATTCTTCGAGTGGGAATTCGACAATTATTTTAAATAAAATAATTGAGGTGTGGCCACCACACGACTTTTTTTTACGAACAGCGAATTATGAGAAGCTTATTATGCAAATTTCTTGCAGACTTACATTTTTTTATTTTTTTTATTTTGGAAACATTTTGTATTAAGTAGTTGTTTGTAAATCTTATACTTTTTAAGATATTTGCAAAATAAATTTTCTGGACCAAGCGAGTGGCCACTTCCGGTTAGCCGATTTGGAGTAAAATTCACTGGGACCACCCAATTTATCAAAAAAGATTAAATCATAAGTTTTAGTTCGATTCGTTAAACCATCTGGGCTGTAGAGAGGACACAGACTGACATTCTGACATACTTTCACTTACGTAAAAGAAAGTAAAAGTAAAAAACAAAATCTTTCTTTTCTTTGAAATCTTTGTGTGGTTTCAAGAAGGTGTTTCTAACTTCGTGAAAGTTTGTACAAACTAATAGATACAAACGAAAGTGAAAGTTTGTACAAATTAATTTCATAAATAAAGACAGATTATTAGTGATCGGTCAGGTATGAAAATAACGATACGGTTATAAGGTCTATTGGTAATTGGATTTCAAAGATATAGACCAACACATTTGAATATGCAATTTCGGAAAGGGCACATGTCTGAAAAATTAAATTTTTCAGGAATTAAAGAAAACTATCTATTTTCTAAAGTAGTATATAAATGAATACAATTTATTTTCAGGTTAAGTGTAGGGTCAAAAAGTAATTGGAAATTCTAGAAATATTTAATGTTAGTCTTTGTTTTATATATTTTGTTATGTATTATATGCATACGAGATGTGCCCTTTTCGAAATTTATAAAACAAAGTAAATCTAATTAAAAACATAACGTATAAACTTTATGAAACTGTTAGCATAAGTATCAAAATCACTTCAGCGACAGATAGAGATATATCGTCGTCGCCGATTAATAAAATGCATTAAATTCGAAAATGGCACATCTCCAAGAGTTGTGACCTTTTCGAAATTATCGTTATACAAACCGACACTGGTGGCCGTATTAACACAAGAAATGTGCCTATTCCAAACCAAATAGGTGCGGGGATATATTTCCATCACATTAACGTGAAAAAACGGTTTTGTCAAAATTTTCGTGATGTGCCCTTTTCGAAATTGCATATTCATTTGTATTCAAATTTTACAAAAAATATTTTTTTTGGTTTTATTAATAACACATAATTTTTATTATTTGTTCCTAATGATTGAACTTATCATGAGTCCCAATATCCTCTCCACTCCACGGGAACAAAAATTCAACCCGATATGTTATTGGAATCATAAACATCGAACATAAATGGAACTTGCAAGTGCTGCAAGAATGTTGCGATGAGACAAACCATTCAGACCCTCTGAAGCAACAAAGTAAAGGCACTTCCCTCTCCTATATTGAATCCCAACCACTACATCACTAAAATGTTTTTAATGACTAGACATTACCAAAGAAAAAAAAAGCAACGATATAGGAACAACCGATCAGTTGCATAATAATAATAATTTATTAGGCAAATTAGCGGCATAAAAATAAATCACTGAGTTCGAAGCAAAAAATCAAATTCAGAAAAAAAGTTTCTCCTTTTGGTTTTTTTAAATTTAAACAGTACAATAATTTATTGCAGAAACATAAATAATACCCCAGGTTACTATAAAATTAAGTCGACCGGTCCCTAATGAGCTAAACTTAAGGTAAACAAAAAAAAACAATGTGTGTAGCCTCTACGCGCGACAGAAGTGAAACTTTTTAAGCTGTACTACAATTTATCGTTCAATGGTCCGGCTGGCATATACAGTAAAATATCTTTCCGCAGCAAGAATTGAAGAAATAGTCAATTGATCCTTATAGTGCTATGGAATGGGAGTATTATACAAAGTCAGAGTAGATACATCCAAATAAGATAATTGCACATTATACATTACCTAGTTATTTTTCTCAATCTCTGTTACTCCATGATCTGGTAAAACAGGATTATCACAACTCGATACAAAATACAAAATCTACTTATAGAGGCACGATAAACGGAATAAAAGCAATATTATTTACTAATACTGATATTAAAGCGACAGTTTAGCTAATTGAGAACGAAAGCGAAATTGTGATGGTGTATTGTTCGATTTTTATTTTAAAGTGAATTTTGCTTAAAACAAACATTTTCATCAAGAGAAATTTAGAATACTAAATAATTTACCTAAAGTAATGCAACCAGCGATTAATGCACAGGTGTAGTTTTCTCATGTCATTTGGAATTATTGCAGAGTATAATTTCCATGTCTCATTTTGTAGCTAGCATAAACCAATTATTTCATTTTTGAATTGCCCGAGAAAAAGAAATACATTTTGTATTATTAAATTTAATCTTAATTTGCCAACTCTCATTGTATGATCCTTTAAATATCTATACAAATTTAAGTTTTATAAACTTCACTTCTCTATTTATTGTAAATTTACAATAAGTTAGGTATTTAACATAATAACCGCCTACATCTAAATAGTACAAAAACATTAAGTTTGAGATATTTGTGTACAAGCAAATTATTTACAAACACAATTTTTATACTTGTTTTATATAAAATACTTGTAAACTGCAATCAATATCTCAATATACTATAAATCTAGGAGGCATTGATTCGACTGTTCGTAGACGTTGTTTTTGTATTGCTTTGCAAATTCATTCAATTTCGTTTCAATATTCTTTTGTTTTTTTTTTAATCATACCCTGCCTAAAAAAATTTCACTTCAAAAATAAAAGAAATATTGTCGCTTTTTTCGTTTCATATCGCTTCTTCATTTTTTGCTTGTAATTTTTGTTTTGTTTCATCGATTTTAAAAATCACCCCGATACTAAAGAAGTTTCACTTCAAAAAAGAATCGTGGTATGAAACTGATCTCATATGCAATATTGTTAACTGTAAATTTTTTTTTGTTTTACTATACATATTCGAGAACAAAAAAAATAAGGAACAACTGAAAGTAGAGTAGATCTTTCCGTACGTGCTTCGTACCCCAATATTGCCATGGCACAAAAAAGTTTCCGGAACGTAAGGTAAAAATCCGGTAATGGGTGAAGACGTCGAGCTTGCTTAACATTCTCAGGAGCTGGTAAATTCATGGCTTCCATCTTTCGAGAGTTAGGTTTGAGCTCCATTTCACCCACCAGATAACCAAAGAATCGTATCTCCCTCATTACGAAGTGGCTTTTTTCAATGTTAATAGTTAGTCCAGCCGTCCGTAGTAAGTCTGCGACCAACTCAAAGTGACCCTTCAATGTGGCGGTTATGGTCAACATTATTTATGATGGCATCATAATTGGCAGTCTGTCAGAAGGTACCCTTAAGGTCAAGTCCTGTAATGTATTTTGTCTCCGTTGTCTGCCGATTAGTCCGTGTATATTTGGAAGGGGATACGCGTCCTTTTCTGTCACAGCGTTTAATTTAAGTGCGTCTAAACAAAGTCTCGCCTTTCCATTTGGTTACGAGTTCCGTCAGCCGTTTTAACAAATGAATTCAATTTTTTATATTTAATCCCATTTCCTAGAAGAAATTGCATAGCACCTTTCCCCAAAACGCTCACACTAGCCCGGCTGTCTAGTAAAGCTGGTATAGTTTTAGGCGCAATTATAATTTGAGCGTAGGGCCGTGGATCATTTTTAAATAAATTATTTGTAATAGATGACACAAAGTGTTTTATAAAATTACGCTTTCGTTCAAAGTATGGTTCTGATATATCTTTTATTTACGTGCAGGCTGGATTCGTCGTTTTGTCGGAGTTTAATTGTGCTAGCATTTTGTTGAAGGTAAATAAATTGTTTGTTTTAATCGGAACTGTTCCGGTTGATGGTTTCTCGATGGTTTACCTGAGGACTCATGTTTCTTCTCGAGTGTTAGGTTGATACCCGGACGAATGTTTTCCGTATGAAATTTTAAACAATTCGTGCAATTTGGTTTGCGAACATTCGCCGCTCCACACCCGAAACAAAATATATCCATGAACTGTTGCTTGCAATCCTGATAATAATGCCTCAAGTCTCTGCAATTCCAGCATAATAATAGTTCTGATTGGTCACTCGGTTTATTTCCGTTATTGTTGTATTTATGGAATGCGTCCAACGATTGAGCTCCTTCAAAGATCGGCACTTGATCTACTAATTCACCGTTGTAAGGAAATCTATCCGCTTGATGATTCGCTGGACTTGGTTGAATGGAATTTCGCTGAACCGCCTAGGATCATAGCCCGCATGATACTACACTGCCTAAATATATTTAAAATGACCACCACATACATATGTATATGCACTTTTTTAAATTTTTACTTTGGAGTAGTACTTGTTGTAAATATGTATAACGAAATCATTGATGAGCAAACAATTTTAATACTCGTATATGTATAATCTACTAACGTTCTACTCGAAACAAAAATTCAGAATTGTTACAGACTAACCAAATTTGTTTTACGTCGAAATTTATCATTTTCTTTTATATAGAGTAAATTCTAGAGTATAGGTAAACCTAGTTTAACGAACCGTCGAATAACGAATCCTCGAATTAACAAACATTCAAAATTGTTGAAAAACCTCGTATTACGAACTTCAAACCGAATTTTTTAAATTCGCCTTTTTTGTAGTAAATATAAATACATAAAACAACAAAAAAATTACAAAATTTTTTTAGTTGTCAAAAATCAAAATCAAATCAAAAGAAACCTCAACTAACGAATGGACGCAATACGTTCGTTAAACGAGGTTTACCTGTACAAAAATTACGGTGGACGGTGGAGAAATAATTTCCACTTCCTGGTAGACATGGATATTTTTAATATTATTATATTTTTTCTGGAAAATTGCTCAATCGCATTTTATTCAGTATCCAGCCCGTACCTCGTTGGCTTTGAATAAAAATTGATTTTATATAAAATATTAGCCGGTAAGCCCGGTATTACCCAGGAAAATATTATTAAATATTTGGGAAATTACCAAAATATCAACTATGTGTGCGGGTGAAAATTTTTTTTGAAACTACTGACCAATTGATACTATTTTTAAGATTATTTTAGTTAAGCGCAATGTTGCAGAGTTATCATACCCCGTAAAATATGTTTCATCACGTAAACGGAATATATGGAATTTCTGGTGAGAATCACGTGATAAAATCCCATCCTGTAGAACGCTATGCATAAATCATAGAGGTATTTCTTTAATTCCAGCACAAAATTGTACAACAAGTACTCTGCCATCTGTGACATTGTCGATGAACAAAAATGTGTTAATTTGGAAAAAGAGTCTTTGATAATATTTTTTTACCAAAGGATTATTGTTTTTTGCAATTTTCTGAATTAATAATAATTGAAGACATGAGTGGATGAGGGTGATATGTAACATTTTCATAATTTTACAGAAACGACCTTCAAAGTTTCTACGATTCGTTTTAAAACACTTTTCTTAGTATAGTTTAGTCTTCACCCGCTTTAAATTTATCTAGTTTTGTGAAGATTTATTGGGGCAGAATGCATATACGGATATAATAACTTCATTTATGTAAAAAAAACAAAATTAAAAAAATGTACACACTCATGTATTTAATTATTTCGCATTAAGCTACCATCAATAACTTCAGTTTTTCCTCCTGCATATTTTGATATAACTCTACTCTAGATTCGTTGCCGTATATAGCTGTAATGATACCAAAACTTTACGATTTTTTCAAATTTCATCTGTTTTGAAATTTTGTAACGGTAAAACTACAAAGAATATTCGGAAAAGCAACCGTCGGTTTTTAAAATAAATTGTGCAGTTCCACACAATCGTTGTATTTGCGCTATGGTAGCCTGTATACTTGATGTACTAGGATAAGGGACGTCAACTCCCCTAAAATCGCAATAGAATTTTTTATAAATAATGTATGGTAATTTGTTTTAACATGTTTACACACAAATAATTGTATACAATAAAATAACCTCCAGCCGCCTACAACGGCCAGACCCATTACCTTAACAGCTCCTGTTCTCTTCTTTCATAAACCCTCTTTTTTTAAAACGTAACTGATTAGCTTATCTTTTTATAGAGTAGATGTTTAGTAGATTATTATTGGAGGGCCATGTGGGCGTTTCAAATTGCCATCCAGTCAATATTCAGGCTCTTAATTAACCTGATAATACTGAACATGGCTGAGCATTGGCAAAGAACATGTTCCACTGATTCCGCTTCCAGATCGCAAAAACGACATCCGTCTGTGATACTTAGACTCATCTTCTTAAGGTGATACCTTAAGGGAACGTGACCTGTGAGGAAGCCAATAAGCAGCCGCAAATCATGTTTCCTAAGTTCAAGACACTGCCTAACCATGACCAACGAAGGTGATATAAATTTCTTTGCCTGTCGCAAACCTGGAATTCTCAGCCAGTAGGAGGGCTTATGAGCATCCCCAGCGCTTGACCGCTATCCTAAGGTATCCCTTAGTGACTCCGCAGAAGGACTCTGGTCCAGTAAATGGAGAAGCAGAACCGTTTTAGATGTAGATGTGGCATTGTAGAGATGCCGTTAATGTGATTACATCCTGTAATCGCTTTTCCGATTTTTTTGCCAGTTTACGATTATAGTATCAACATAGTACCGTTAAACAATAATTGGGTTATTGGCGGTAAATATGACCATGCCATCCATATCAACATCTTCAGAAATCAATATTTCTTGATAAGAAACTATAATTACTGTAAATCAGGTGCCGTTCGTAAAACAAAGTCGCGAGGCATGCACACCTCTCCACGTTGTAAAACAAATATTCGTTAACCATATGTAAGGAATTTATATACAACACCCTCCATATTTTAGGAGAAAGCAATGGTAATTAACTTGCTTATAACATTAAAGTTTTCAAACAACAAAATATAATTCGAGAGCTTCATACTCTTTCCATGTAACTTATAAATTCTATTAAAAATCTTTTTAATCTAAAATTTAGCATAGACAAATAAATAACATTTTATTTGTTTCTCATAAAATAAATATGAACAAGTTTTTCATATTTTTATTATTAAATTTTATTTTTAGCTTGAATCACTAAAAAACTGTGTATGTATGTACAATGTACATATGTATTAGGTATTGACTTAAAATTATAAGCAATAAATAAAAATTAAAATTTTCCAAAGTTAGAATCGAAATGATTGTTTTCAATTTTTAAGCATTTTTCGTTTTTAATATTTTCGATATTTTGTATAATAAAAAACCAACAAAATGTTTAATAGCCAAACCGATTAAAAATATAAAATCATTATTATTCCCAGATAATAAAATGAAACATTAAAATGGTAAATAAAAATGTGAATAAAAGCTACATTATTAAATTAAAAGAATTTAATAAATCGAAAAGTTTTATTTCACTCATATTTATTCACATTAATAACAAATATTATATTATTGCTAGTTTAAATATTAAGTATGTATGTACTATTTGCAATATGAACGTATTTTATTTTCCAAAAATTATTGATTTCATTATCAGAAAATCAGAGTAGTAGTATATTATACCAGAGCCTACTGTATAAATAAGAGCCCCCAGTATCGACTCTATTTTCTTCTAAGCTTAAAATAAGGTACATGCAATTTTTTCATTACTATGAGACTATATGGGGAAACGGTTATTTTAATTTACAGTTTTAGTTTATTAGAAATGTGAGCTTATGTTTTGTTTTTATAGGACATGTTTGTTAGGACATGTTTTATAGGACATATATGTTCATAAAACATATCGAGTGATGAAAATGTTTATTTCTTAGTGAAAATCGTCATGAAAAATAGGATATTTTTGAAATTTACAATATTGTTGTTTTTGTAATATACGTCATAAACATAACTCGAAATTTATAAATAACATATTCATCTCTTTCATTGCCTCCATTCAAATTTGAATTCGAATATCTTACTATTGACGATTTCCATCAAATATAGTCGGCGTTGGTTTCTATGTATCATTGTATGGATGACTATTGCCAAATTCAACTGTTTGATAGTTCTGATGCCCCTTGTTCTATGGTTAAATTTTGTTCATATTGTTTTCACCAGATGTCAGCTACTTTATTGGAAATCGCGAATAGTTATTTTGAATTTAGAAGCCAACCTATATTAGTTTTGATTTTTTGTTTTCTTTGCACTCATTGTATTGATTTATTTATTTCTGTTTGGCCCTTTTTGATTTATTTTAATTTCGATTGTTGAGCGGAGGCGTGTTGTCTTTCTTCTTAGGTACTATTAGTTTTAGATGTGGATATATGATGACGTCATTAAATTGAATTTTCTCTTTTTAACACATATTGTTATTGTTGTAGAATGATTCTTAACCCATTTGATCCCAGAACTATTAATTTTCGAAATTTTAAATAACCTAGTGAAATTCTTGTTGGTCTTAATTAGAGTACTTCGGCAAGCGTAAGCTTTTTTTTCCTGAAAATATTATATTGTTAAATTTGGAACAGCTATAGCAGAGCATACCATTTTTCGCGCATGCGCAATTTTTGCAAGCGCCATTGTTTATAATGTGGAATTAAGGTAAACTACATTTTGGATTGAGTCTTGGCTAGAAAAAACGCTTACTATTTGACAGCAAACAGCTTACTATGGTTTGAGTCTTGGGTTTAAAAAACTGGTTTTGCTATGTGTATTTACTAAAATAAATTTTGAAATCTAGTAAGCGTGTTGTTTATAGGTAGATAAAAACCATCTGTTTTTATAAAAATGAATTAAATTTTGACATTTGCATAGAAATATTGATTTATAAGCAAATGCCAACTTTAATTATCATATTTTATACTATGCGAATTAATTTTTATATTATTGTGGATGTGACTAAAATATACTTAATAAAAAAGCATAGATTTGCTTGTAGCACTTGCGGTGAACGGTATACAAGCAAATAGGCCAAAATTGAAAATCCGAAAGCGCAACAAAAAACAATGAATTTAAAACTATGAAGCAAGAAAGTTTTAGTTCGGTTACCAGTGAAATAATGTTTATTAGAATTACTTGGCCAAATTTCTCATTTGTTCATAAACAGATCCACAGAGGTGTAAAAGGACATTTGTGGTCTGTGCAATTACTGTAGTGCCAACTTTTTATGTAAAGGTCAGCTCAAAGTGCACGAAAAATAACAATCGGACACTAAAACATTCAAATGTGAAGTAAGTTTGTTTATCAAACTACGTTGTAACAGACTTATTAACGTTTCACTCTAATTTTCAGATATGCAACAAAGGTTTTTAATATCAAAAAAGTTTGATTACACAATCATCAATACACACCGTGATTAAGCCATATGTGTGCCAAGCATGTGATTAAAGATTCTCATGCATTGGCAATTTAATCAAAGACTAACGGCTTCCGTAATTCCCACGGGCACGCGGAAGGTCGCTGCGCTCCCTCCCGCTTAACTCTCTCTCTCACGGGCTCGCGGGAGGTCGCTAAAATATTCTGGAAAATGGAGATCCCTAATTTAACTTAGGAGCCAGGATAAGCAAACATGTCGCACTGCGTGCCGCACGTAGGAGCGGATTATATAGAATCTATTAATGACATTATAACAATTTCCTGTCCATTTTGTTCTCTATTCTGTCTATTCTGAGATAAATAAATTGAAGAAAAATTACATCGAGTAACTTAACTTAGGATTGTAGAGACTAACGGCTTCCGTAATTCTCACGGGCACGCGGAAGGTCGCTGCGCTCCCTCCCGCTTAACTCTCTCTCTCACGGGCTCGCGGGAGGTCGCTAAAATATTCTGGAAAATGGAGATCCCTAATTTAACTTAGGAGCCAGGATAAGCAAACATGTCGCACTGCGTGCCGCACGTAGGAGCGGATTATATAGAATCTATTAATGACACTGGAATATTTTATATCGATCCCCCATCAAATATTAAATAATACAAAATCGATTAAATTTAATTTTTTGTCTCGATTTTTTTTTTTTTTTTACTACTAAAAATTATTTTTTTCTGTTCCAAAATATTATATTTGTTTAAAATAATCAAAATAATTATTTTGTAAATCTAAATATCCCCAAGTTCCATTAATTTCCTTTAAAAATCGGGTTAGAATTCCATTTCCATTGTACCTACCTATCAAATTTCATCTTACTCGTTTCCAAAATAACCAAATTCCATTAATTTCCTCTGAAAATCGGTTAAGAATCCCATTTCCATCTTTCCAAAATAATCAAATTCCATTAATTTCCTCTGAAAATCGGTTAAAAATCCCATTTCCATTGTACCTATCAAATTTCATCTTACTCGTTTCCAAAATAACCAAATTCCATTAATTTCCTCTGAAAATCGGTTAAGAATCCCATTTCCATCTTTCCAAAATAATCAAATTCCATTAATTTCCTCTGAAAATCGGTTAAAAATCCCATTTCCATTGTACCTATCAAATTTCATCTTACTCGTTTCCAAAATAACCAAATTCCATTAATTTCTTCTGAAAATCGATTAAGAATCCCATTTCCATCGTACCTGTAGAATTTCATCATAATCTTATTCAAAATTACCAAATTCCATTAATTTCATCAGACAATCTTTTCCATCGTACCAAAATATCCGAAAAATAATGCATTACATACTAATAAAAGTAATGCATTACCTGCAGTTAACAAAAAAAACACAATTTGTTTTTTTGGAAAAGTGGCATTTTTATTTAGTTCATATTATTGCTACATTTTAAAATATTACAAATTTTAGTTTTAAAAATTAGCACTTTATTAAATATGGAGCTATTTTCAAGTTGAAAATATTTCTACCATTATAAAAATTGGCGCTGTGTGACATGGTATGCTCTGCTATAGCTTAGCCTTAAATTTTCGTAATTAATTTAAATATAATACATATTATATCTCAAATGGAATTTTTCGACCAAACGATTTTTTCGCTAAAATTATATCTAAACCCCAAATGGCTTTTAAAAGCCAATGCAATTTTCACATCATTTAACGCAACGTTATAGTTAAATTTCCACGAACCTTGATATTCCCGTATGACTTGATATTTAATTAACACAAATCTAGTATCTACTTTATAATTAAACCAAAAGCTTACCAGTAATTTGAGTCCATTATGGTTCCGCACACAGATTTAACCGCACTTTAAATGATTTGTTTTGACATTTAATATTTTTCGACGCACTTCTAATGTTGTTTCTGTTGATCATTAATATGTTTAAGGTGCGTTTCTTTGCCAATTGTAACAAGAACACACTTTTTTATTTAGATAATGAACAGTAAATAGAAAGGTCGTTTTTGGTACTTTGGGATTAAATGAGTTAATTTAATTTCCCTTATTTTCTTTTGATTAATGCTGGAAAATAGGGAAATTTGTTTGTTAGCGATTTCAGAAAAAAATATTTAGCTGAGTTGTTGTGTGACACTATTCATTTCACCCCAATTGGTATAAAATATGAAAGGGTAGTGTAACACAACTTTATGTTTAATTATTAAGCTAATAAAATCACAAATGGTGGGATGATAAAAGATGGTTTTTAAGAGATGATCAGTTGAATTCGATCGTTCAATTAGAACGCATTTTGATGTAAATGTGGCAAGTCCACAACAATAAATAAATAAAACTTAAATAAAAGATTTAAATAAAAGTTAATTTGTAATAAAATTATTATAATGCAATATTAATAAAAAATTGGTAGTTTTAATTGTTAATTAATAAATAAAGTTCTTGTTTTTCGTTGGGCCGCTTTACACACCCACAACACTGGTGACAGCGGAAAAAAAAAACCTGATACAGTTAGATTTAACTGGATATACATATACATAAACTTAATGTGATGTATACAGTTTAGAAAAATCACGCGATAATTAAATAAAAATGTGCTTGTGAAAAAAAAAAAACAATTAAAATCGTGAATAATACATAACAATTAATGTTTAAAACGAAAAAAAAGACACAAAAAACTCAAAAAATTGGTTATCAAGTGAAATTTTTATAATCAGTTTAATGAATTAAACTGTGGTGCTAAAATATACCTATCATAAATAATAATTGAATTATTATAATATTAAACAGAAGTGAAAAAAAAAAACATTTTTCACAATGAATTAGATCAGAATTAATTCAAAATTATACTGATTGAGCATTTTTGAATGGCGAAAAAACAACATCATAAATTTCTGAATCTATTGTATGTAACTCGGAAATTGAAAAAGAGTACAAGATTTCGAAGTTTGGAGTAAAGCATTATTTTGATCAGTTATCAAAACAAAAACAAAAATTAGCAGTAATTTGGAATTGTCGTGTCAGCTGATTCATTATTTTCAACGACGTACAATACAACAAATTGATGTTATTAACCACAAACATGCTGGCTTACTATTAACCACTTGGTACAACACGACAACACACACAAATTGGAGTTACCTACAATCAACGATCATCAATTCATAATTTAGTAAAATAAATTTTGTAATGTAATTCTAATTTAAACATTATATATTCTTTATTTTTAATCCTAAATTTAAAATTTATTATTATTATTATTAAACAAACGGTACTCTGTAAATAGTGTTTCTAAGTTGGTTCTTATTGGCAAATAATTGGGTTTATACTAAATCAGTTTCAATGTGATCAATTATTTTTGATATTCTTTTATAGTTAATAATTTTAAAATTTTTAATTTTTACTGATAATTTTTGAATTTAATTGACCGGATTTTGCATAATTTTTTTTTTTTTATTTTTTTGCTGGTTGCTTATGAATAATGATGATAGCAATTCCGATAATTACTTCAATTTACGAAACGTAACTGTGCTAAAATCTATTCGAAAAGTAAATTCAAATGGAAAAGGATCAAGTAGTTCAGAACCAGTTAATTCTAAAAAGTCCTTAGAACAAGTATTTGATCCTCCACCAAGCATTACTCTAATACCAAGTGCGGTGAATAATCAAGCTCCTAAATTATTAGTAGATAATACAAAGCAGGTTTCTAAAATGGCAACTTTAAATATACCTAACGCTTTAAAAATGATTTCTTCATTTGATGGAAGCAGATCGGAACTTCATCAATTTTTGGGATGTTCTGACATGGTATTTGATGAATTGTTAGCCGCTGAGCAACCAAAATTTTTAAAATTAATGAAAAAGTTGTTGACTGGTACGGCTTACGATGAGACAGTTAAACATATAAGCTATGATACATGGGCTGATTTAAAATAGGATTTAAAAGAAAGATTCAGTGAATCAAAATCTAGAATTGAACTTTCACATGAATTGAATACGATATGCCAAAAACAAAACGAAAATGTTAAAACTTATGGTAGTCGTGTCCAAGTAATTCTTTCACAATTAAATGATGCTTGTATTGTGGCAGCCGGTGTGGGCTCAAAAAAGACAGTGGAGCTATTAAACTCTCAAACAGCTTTAGCTGCTTTCCAGGAAGGATTAAATAACAAAATTAGAATTATTGTAAAAGCTTCAAACTGTAAAACCCTCAAGGAAGCAATTATAAAAGCAGTCGAAGAAGAATCTCTTTTGAATCAGCATAGGGAATTCGAAAAACCGAAAACTATACAATGTCAATTATGTCAGAAATTTGGTCATCCAGCAAATGTATGTTACAAATTTAGGAAACCTTCACCAAGTCAGCAAAATTATTCATTATCACAATCTAAAAATATGTTTCAAGCTTCAGGATCTATAATTTGCTTATATTGTAAGAAACCTGGGCATCATATAAATGATTGTTTTAAACGAAAAAATACAGAAATGCGAAAATCAGCTCCGAATAACAATAAATCGCCTAATACGTTAGCTAACACTAAATCATCAAATCCCATAAATAAGATGAATTTTGTAAATTCCGATAATTCGGAAAACTTAAATCGGCTCACTCAGTCTTCATCGAACAAAGTTGTGCGAGCCAAGATGCTGTAATTTATTCTTGTTCGATTATTTTCACTTGTATAAAACAATTATTTTCCTTATTTATTTTCGTATATTATTATGTAGAGATGAGTATACAACTTTTAAGAAATGTAAATTATTCTTTGAAAGCAAACCTTTTTAATTTTTCTGCAATTTTCTTGCTATTTTTTTTAGTTTGCCTTTCCTCTTTTGATTCATTTCTCATTTTGTTAATTATTATAATATTATTACTCATCATGCTACATCAATGGAAAATATTCAAAACATTCGTTCTTAAAATTTTAGATTTTCGAAGTAAATTAAATTTGAATAATTTTTATACTATTTTATCCTCTAAAAATCTGGATATAATTCCTTTCAGTTTAAATGTACAAACAAATCGAAAATTGAATCTTCTCCTTGATACAGGTGCAAGTGTCAGTTTATTGAAGAAGTCGTCTATTGATGGAGAGACTCCTTGCTATCCAAACGATAGATGCAAAATTAGTGGAATATCATCAGATACAATCTGGACTTTAGCAAAATGTCATGGAGATGTTTTGCTTGACAATAAAAATAAAATTTCACATATTTTTCAAATTGTTGAAGATAATTTTCCTATTGCTTGCGATGGAATAATTGGAAAAGATTTTTTAAAAATAAATTCATGTACAATAGATTATTCTGCAAATATTTTAACAATACCATATAACAACCAAAAATTTAAATATGAATTAGAGGCGAATAAAATCAAATCAAATATTGTTCCTAAAAGAACTGAAAAAATGGTCAAATTATGTTTTCCCAATACTATGGATGGTCAGTATTTTTGTAGTGCAAATACTCTTCCAGACCAAGTTTATTTGGCAAATTCAATAATTAGCATTAGAAACGAAATCGGTTTTACATTTATAATGAACTCAAATGAGAATGACGTAACTTTAAATGATATTGCTATTACTCTTGAACCATTAGAAAATTACTTTGTTTATAATTTTTCTTCTAATTGGACCAATGACATGAACGGTAGAATGAAAATTATTGAATCGGAAATATTAAAAGAACATATGAATAAGGAAGAATTTGATTCCGTCATAAAAATTTGCAAGGAATATAATGACATTTTCTATTTAAACGGGGATAACTTATCTGAAACAAATACAATATCCCATTCTATTCCACTTTCATCCGAGGTAAAACCAATTTTTAGAAAACCATACAGGCTACCTGAATCAACAAAAATAGAAATTGATAAACAAATAGATAAAATGGTCGATGACAGAATTATTGAACCATCTAAATCACCGTGGAATTTTCTCCTCTTGATAGTACCCAAAAAATCGGATGATCCAAAAAATAAAAAATGGAGAATTGTTATTGATTTCCGAAAGTTAAACGAAGTAACTGTTGATGACATTTTTCCATTACCTAATATTGTAGAGATATTGGATCAATTGGGAAATTCAGTATATTTTTCTACCTTGGATATGGCAAATGGTTACCACCAGATTCCACTTGATCCAAATCATAAAGAAAAAACGGCTTTCACTACTCATAGAGGACATTCTCATTTTTTAAGGATGCCGCAAGGTCTAAAAGGGGCACCCGCGACATTCCAACGCCTCATGAACCAAATTTTAACTGGGCTTAATGGTATAAAGTGTTTAGTTTACCTAGACGATATTATTGTTTATGGTCGTAATTTAGAAGATCACAATACAAAATTTGTGGATGTCTTTAAAAAGCTTCGCATACATAATTTAAAACTAAATTTAAACAAATGTCATTTTTTACAAAAGGAGATTACTTTTTTAGGACACGTTGTTTATAGTGCAGGTATAAGGCCGGATCCAAAAAAAATAGAGGCTATTTCAAATTATCCTGTTCCGAAATCATCTAAAGATATTAAATCATTTATTGGATTTGCAGGATACTACCGACGATTTATACCTAATTTTTCACAGATTGCTAGTCCTCTTTTACGTTTATTAAAAAAAGATTCTTCTTTTAAGTGGGATGCTTATTGCGTGGAAGCTTTTAATCATCTTCGTGAATTGCTAACCTCATCGCCTATTTTACAATATTCGGATTACAATAAACAGTTTCATATAACATGCGATGCCAGTGATCTAGCTCTAGGAGCGGTATTATCACAGACGCATGGTGACATAGACCTGCCCATTGCTTATGCTAGTCGCACTATTAATTCGGCTGAAAAGAATTATGCGGCAGTTGAAAAAGAATTATTAGCAATCGTTTGGGGCATAGAGCAATTTCGTCCGTATGTGTTTGGCCAACATTTTATAGTTCTTACCGACCATAAACCACTAAGTTGGTTATGGAACATTAAAAATCCAACATCCCGTTTAACCCGATGGCTCTTGAAGCTAGAAAATTATAATTTTGAAATAAGGCATACCCCGCGAAAATCGAATAAAGTTACGGATGCATTGAGCAGAAATAATATTGAAAATAATATTAATGTTGTTACTCGATCTAAATCAATTTCTGAAGATAATAACTTGCAAAATCATTTAACTTCTCAGTTAAACGTTGAATCTGACCAAAACTTAAATAAATCAAGTAATTCTTCAATTATAAAACTCTCTTCTGAAGAAGATATAAAGTCAGCTATTTCTCAATTTCATGATGGGCCAATTGGCGGTCATCAAGGAATCAATCGTACCTATAACAGGATGAAAAATTATTTTGAGTTTTCTAATATGTTTTCTCGTATTAAGAAATATATAAAGTCGTGTAAAAGTTGCCAAATCAATAAACCTTGTAAGCAAACCAAAATGCCAATGGTTGTTACAAGTACGTCATCCCAGCCTTTTGAGAGAGTTGCACTTGACATTGTAGGGCCTATTAATCCTGCTAGTTTAAGCGATAATAGTTACATTTTAACACTCCAAGATGATCTGACAAAATATAGTGTTGCCATTCCCTTACCAAATCAAGAAGCTGAAACAATTGCTCGAGCGTTTGTCGAAAAATTTATTTGTATTTATGGATCACCTAATAGTATATTGACAGATCAAGGAAGTAATTTTTTAAGTAGTCTTTTCAAAGAGGTTTCTAAAATTTTTAAAATAAATAAATTGAGAACGTCATCATATCATCCACAAACCAATGGAGCGCTTGAAAAGAGTCATTTACATTTAGCTAATTATCTTCGAAATTATGCGAGCTATGATATAAATAATTGGGATTCCTGGATACCTTACGCGATGTTTTGTTATAACACCACACCACATACCGTGACAAATTTCATGCCATTTGAGCTTCTATTCGGATATAAACCACTTATACCATCATCATTCATTAAATCGGTACAACCTCTATATAATTACGACGATTACATAAAAGAATTAAATTATAGAATGCAAACATCACATAAAATTGCAAAAGATAATATTATTAATTCTAAGGAAAATTCAAAAATGGTGTATGATAAAAATGTAAATCCAACGAAATTTATAGAAGGAGAACCAGTTTTACTAAAAAACGAAAATAGAAAAGGAAAGCTTTCTCCACTGTGGTTAGGCCCATATAACGTTGAAAAAATTATTTCAGATGAAAATACGTTAATAAAAATAGGTAAATCTTTAAAAACCGTCCATAATAACCGACTTAAACACTATGTCTATAATAGCCAATAAAAAAAATAAAAAAAAAATAAAAAATGTAATATTAATATTAAGAGATAGATATATGTATGTACTATTAAAATAAAATAAGGGATTTAAATGAATTGAATTATTCAAAACATATTTTTTTTTTATGGAAAAAATTTAAAATTAATTATATATAATCAAATTAGTATAATAGTATCTATAATTATGTATAAAAACTGAATTAAAATAGAAAAAGAAATTTTGATTGTTTAGAATAAACTTTTTTTGGGGGGGAAGGGGTGTTGTGTGACACTATTCATTTCACCCCAAATTGGTATAAAATATGAAAGGGTAGTGTAACACAACCTTTATGTTTAATTATTAACCCTCTCAAACGCCTTGTACAATATATTGTACATCAACTTTCATCGCTTCTACCAACCGTAATGTTTAATTTGTGTCTCATTTCTCTTGTGGGATCGTTCTCTTATGTATTTATGTTCATACTACAGTTTTATGAGCAATGCCATATCATAGCAGTGCATAGTTGTGCTACGTATTTTATTTTTGGGAAGTAGGTCAATTTTAAATGGCGTTTGAAAGGGTTAAGCTAATAAAATCACAAATGGTGGGATGATAAAAGATGGTTTTTAAGAGATGATCAGTTGAATTCGATCGTTCAATTTAGAACGCATTTTGATGTAAATGTGGCAAGTCCACAACAATAAATAAATAAAACTTAAATAAAAGATTTAAATAAAAGTTAATTTGTAATAAAATTATTATAATGCAATATTAATAAAAAATTGGTAGTTTTAATTGTTAATTAATAAATAAAGTTCTTGTTTTTAGTTGGGCCGCTTTACACGCCCACAACAGAGTTTAACTTTTAATTCATGTTTTATCGTCAATCAAAATCGCATTTTTCAATCGCAATTTTTAATGTTTCTATATCCCTTGTTTTAGGTTCATTTTTTACATGGCAATTTACATCAAAATGGTTCTGGTTATACAGAGGGTATAACTTTTTCAGGAAATATGAAAAATTGTATTTGGTGTGAATTCCGGAGGGATTTTTTTTCTTATTTTCGGTGGAAGAGAAATAAAATTCAAAATCAGATTTTGATTAAGTTGATCTGCGTTTTTCGGAACTCTGGACGGTGGATAAAATCCGAAAAAGCCACATAAATTATAATTGATTGATTTATTTGATTGATTTAAGTGTACGATCAAGACTAAGCAAGGTACCCGGTAAGACGTCGAAAGGTTTATTAGTTTTAAAGAATCGATCAGGTTCCAGACACCTAGGTAGTTGATAGTATGTTTTTGTTATTAATATATAAAATATAAAATAGCTAGCATAAAGCAACACAATTTCTAAATTACGCGTCAGAAATCCGGTCAGGTTTACTACTACGATATACTATTTAATAGCCAATTGGTTTATATCAAATCCTAATTTACCTCACAATTAATTATTAATTTACAATCATAACACTCTAAGAATAAAATTAATTAGGCAACTATATTGCTAGGTTAGCAAAATAATCACTAAATTTAACAAGCCTTAAAATAATAATCTGCAAAGATTATAAATTGTATCACATATATTCCAGCATAACAATAAAAATAAAGCAGCTTTCATCTTGTACGGGTTTAGAAACCTAACCCGACAAACAATTTAAAGATTTGTGTCCAAAAAATAACCAAACTATACCTGACGACCGAGTCGGTGATTGTCCGACTGCTGTACCGCGAAATACCTTATTTCTGGAACACCTTGGTCAGGTAAAATTTTCGAACGAGGACCGATTCAGATATTTTACGGTCCTTTGTTCCGTATTGCGGTTAACCTCAGGCTGATGTAGGGTTCCGTTAATTTGTGGACCAATCCATCAGTAAATTATCGGTCAAAATAGAAGTGAAAAAACGGTCATAATTAAAAAACTTACGGTAATTAATCCGTCTCTTTATGAGAAATATTCGGTTAATTTTGGGCGTTTTATGGACTAAATCACCAGCAAATATTGTGCGATCATAGGTAATTATAGAGTGAAATTGTGGGTAGTATTGAGGTGGTTTCAGAGAATTATTTGGCCTTCTTAACGGTGTAGGTTTTGCACGTATTTCGGGGGATAAACGGTTATTACGTGTGAATTATTTTAGTATCAGTGTCTGGTATTTTTCTCATATACATATTTTGTTTGTTTAATTTTGGGTTTTTAAGAAATACCATTAAGGATAGATGTAGATGCATGCTAAAATTTACCTTTAATATACCCATAACCAGAAAAGAAAACCAAGCAAATATCACAAAGTGACATATTTCATTTGTTAAACTCGAGTTTTTTTTAAATTCGAAAAAAATAGACCAACAATTTTAAATAATGAAACTGAATTTGCAACACTGCAACCTGTCAATTATATCCATACTTTCACCTCTAGGACATAAGACACAACGATACAGCAGGGAATTAGTTCGCCGAATATTTAATGACAATTTAGACCGTAAAACGGCGTAAATTATTATTATTATTTTGAAAAATATTGAAGAAAATTTGCACAACCAAAACATCAGCATAGATAGTATCAATTTTTTAATCTTGAATATAAAATTTAGTGTTTATTTAAATTTCTTTAATATCCTAAACACAACAAATGTATATTAGGTACATACAAAATTATAAAAGTATTGAAACATTTCATTGAAAAACAATATTATAATGTACTATTGAAAGCAAAATAATAATAATACCAACGGTTTAAAAGTTTTTATCAAAAACAAGTAAAATTCATAGTAGTGAAATCCATGTTTAGGAAATCCCTATTTAAAAAAAATCAAAATTCTTTGTAGCTAAATGCTGCATACAAATTCATAAGTACAAAAGTATCGAATAACATCAACTAGACTTTGTTTTTATGGCTTTTATTGACTGCTGATCTTTTTAAATATTCTTGTACAGCTTTTTTTATATCGACGTGGCTTATTTGGTGGTCTCTAGCCATATAATTCACGACTAGTTCCATTAAATTCAATATGAGGCTGTGCTCTGCGAAAATGAGTTTGGTTATTTCTGGAAAATTAAAATAAATAAATTAGAATAAATATTTTTTAAAATAAACAATGCCTTACTTTTCTCAAGACCTGCTTGACCTGACCAGGAATATTTTCGAAGCAAGTTGTGGTCGAATAAATGCTCAAAAATGTATTTTATAGTTTTATTTACAGATGGAGACTTAAATTTGAAAAGTCTTACAACCTATGATGAATACAAATTTTCTAATTATCATTTAATCTTGAAAAAATAAACAATACTGAAAATCATAAAAAGGGTACTTTCAAGAATTCAGTCGGTTGAACAGATTTTGCAGCATTCCGTTCAAATAAATATTATTTCTGCAGCAAAATTCTTGTCAACAAAATCAAATTTACGAATGCAGCCATATAACGCAGTTTTTCCAGTCTTTTTAAACCGCCTCCAATGATGCAATATCGATTGCGATCTCTGGTACCGACTGCAATAATGACTGCAATAGCTGAGAAGTTGCTAAATTCTTGAAAGCACCCTTGTTTAGTGTTAGCAAGTTTTCAATTAAAAATTATTTGTCTCAAGGAACTTAAACACAAATGGAATTCATTTATGGTGTTGTATATTCTAGCAGATTTACTGGAATCCCATTATATACAAGTAAAATTTCGCTCGTTTTATGTCTCACTGGATTAATTATATTATTAAACCAAATTAAAAAAAATACTTACCATTTGATCCATAAAATGTTGGTTGATTAACTGACCCTCGAATAATTTTAATTGTTCAACAGTTTGGAAAGGTACTTCTGGATAGAAGAATTCGTTATCCTTCGCAATAGGTACATTTTTTGTTTTATTTAAAGAACATGTTAATCCAGTTAAACATTCTTCCATTTGTTTTTGATGTTCCGATAACTTTTTTATTTTCTTTTGAACATTATTAGTTGATTGCTGTAATACATCAATCTTATCCGACAGTTGGCATAAAGCGCGTTTAAGGGAACTTGATGCAGCTTTATTTTGTTTTTTTATTATTTTTATAAGATGACTGCAGTTTTGACATGACTCGTCAATTTTCCATTCCTCATTCATTTGGTTATTTTCAAAAGCTAAAAATAAATAATAATAATTGGTTATTAACAACATCAACGTTAAAGATAAATAAATTAATTGAATTATTATGATAAATAATTTTGTTAGTTAGTTTCAGTTTCACTATGCAAAGATCTATTTACTTGAATTATGAGTATTAACGATTTATTTAATTAAGTTAAACTATTCACCTTCTTCACAATTATCCACATTGATTGTGCTACTTGATGGTAATGGTTTAGTAGATGCGCATGATTCTGAATATGTATATAGTCTGGGAGATCGGCACAGTTCCGTAGAAGATGATGCTAGTGTTTGTTTAGATAATATTGGTGGCAGATTTACCGACGCTTGTGAATTTTCTGTTGCCTCTGGAATTGAAGATAATGGAACTGGAGTTGGCGGTTCTTGTACATCTGAAAGTTAATATTATACAGATACATATAGAAATTGGCCATTCAGTCTTTATATTAATCTTACTAGAAGTAGAAATAATTTCCTCTACCGAAAATTTCACTAGATTTGGTATTTTATTACATTCAACATCATTTAATACCAGCGTTGTATTATTTATATCATTCCGGATACCTGGGGGTCAATTCTCGTTCTGTGAAAAATACAATGAAAAGTATTTTCAGTGAGAAATATTGATTTCTGATTCATGTTTCATGAGAAGGAAAAAAAGGACGTCAATATCTTCTCATATGAAAAAAACTTTCTCACCGAGTATTTTGGTCGTGGGAATATAAATGAATATGGAAATTCAGTTTTATAACACCTAAATTTACAATTTTAATGTTATGCAACCAAACTATAATACTAGTCACTTTAAAACTAATTTATAAGCAAATTTAGTAAACAAATTTCAATTCGTTTAAGAAAAATCCCTAAATAATTAGTTTCGTTTAGTTTAAATAAAATTTTATCCATTTTAGTAATTTATTTTCTATTTTGACAAGCAATGACGAAAACTGGTTTAACTCTCTATTTACCTCTCTTTGAGAGAGTGATTAAATCTAATTACAAATTATAATCTCTTTTAACATTTATTTAGCTATTATTTGCACCATTTACCTAGCGCACCTAGCGGAAATATATATGAAACTTTATAAAATATGTTTTGCTGTGTAGTATTCAGCGTTCTTTTTCATTTCGACAACGAGAATCGCATATTTGCTGCGTTCCATTTTCGCTGGTAAAGTACTCACAAGTACTAAAAAGTAGATAGTAAATGGAACGCAAAAATAAAAAGTCAAAGCCAGCAAACTACTCATATACAAAAGCAAGAGTGGTTGAAAGCAGTGGGAAGTACTTGTGAGTACTTTGCTAGCGAAAATGGAACGCAGCAATTGCTGTTGCGTGAAAAGATACTAATGAGAAAGTCGTAATGGAAACCAAATGGAAAGATTTCTTTCATTCCATTTTTTCATGGAACGAGAATTGACCCCCTGTAATTAAATATTTGGTTTATTAATTGATTCAATCAACATCAGTTTTTATATATTTTACCTGTAGTACCAAAAACAATCTTGTTAGCGGTAACATTCGTCGAACATTCCAATAGGGCAGGTGGTTCATTTGTTACACTAAGATCGAATTCTTCAGTGAAATTTACCTGAAATTCGGCCTCTTTTAAATTGATAAATTCAGATTCAGAATTTGAACATATTTCATAGAATTTTTCCGCTTTTCTAGAATCCAAAAATGTCGCAATATTTTTCTTTAAAATTTTACATTTATGTTTTTGCCAAGCAGGATCTAAATTCATTTTGTGTTTTATAGCTTTATGATAATTATCTGGCCAGAACACGATGTCGGACATAATCCACGATGAAAGTACCGAAGCAACTTCCTTTCTTCCGTTTATATTTGTAGTTTCTATAACCGAATACATTGCGGCTGATAAAAAGTTATAAAATTAAGTATTAGTTCAAATTAAAAGTAAAACAATTAAGAAAAATAAGTAAGCGTCAAAACCAAAGTCCAACAGAAACCCTGTTAAACTAAGAAAATGCAAATATAAAGCTGAAATAGGTGTATACGTTACAATAAGCAAGATTAGTTAAACTAAAGTAGATATACTATTACTCTACAACTAATTATAGTATTATGAGACACTTTTTAGGTGTCATGTCTTATAATATGTTTAGTAAATTCACGAACCTGAGAATTAGTGCGAAGAATGTAGTAAAGGAAAAAAAACACATCCGTTTATCTCTGGATTCTCCATAGCAAACATTTTTTTGTCTACCAGTTTTAAGTGCCACAGATTATATTCACCATCCAAATCAGATTGATAAATATCAAATCTACTTGGCGGAACTGGAGTTTTGTAAAAATCAACTGGATCTCGAATTCCAAATCCATAAATAAATGGTTCATTGTTTATAATTTCTAAATGTTGAAATTTAATAATTAATTTATTTTTAGTTAATATCCATTGGTTTCTTTTCCGTTGTCTATTTCAAAATTTTTATAAATTATTTTTTGGTACATGATTTTTCCATCTATATTTTTAATTTTCTTCTTGAAAATGGGGTGTTCAACATTACTGTCAGTTAGGTCCACCATTTTAAATTTATTACGCTCAAACATACGGTTACAGATTTGTGCTAGTGGCTGATTTGGTTTGCGAAGAAGGCGTTTAATTACATACATGTAACTTTCAAACTCAAATGCTGAATATTCATCAAGTGTTCCGAATTCCTTGACATCTTCTGCTATATGCGTTAAACAATGCATGTTATAAATAATATGATGTCTTCCATATAACCGAGCTATGCCCTTAACAAATTCTTGTATCATAGATGCTGCAATTTCGGTTTTATTAAGAGCAAACCGTTTGTCGCATAATAATAATATTGCAGTATGAAGTAGCATAAAATGGTTATATTTTGCTGTCGATAATATATCCTTTAATACAAATGGTCCAGAGTACAATACAAATACTCTAAATTCCGAAGCTTTAAAATATGATAATTCGGAAAGTGGCCTAATTTTTCGTTGGAATTCTAAGGGCTGTGTTTCCGATATTTTTTTTAGTTTTTCTGATATTTTTTTGATTTCCCAGTTTGATAATAGTGATTTCGTGTCACCGCCAACCCACATTTTCATAATTTTTTTCACGACTCCTAAACAAACCAGATGCATATAATCTAAAGGAAAATGTTTTATCATATCGATATCCAACTCTTCAAGAATCGATGAGTAATTATGATGATTTTCATCTCTTCGACTTCTGAAGGATTCATCAGTCCGCCTCCTAATGGTTTCATTTATTGGATAAGTCATCCGGTTTTTAACATAATCACCCTCTACAGTACACTTTGGGCAGCCAAAATATGCGCAATGTGACTTTATTCCTAAAATACTCGATCTCGCTGGTGCGTCACAAATAAAAGCTCTTATTTTAATTAATATTTTTTGATTTTCAAACGAATATCCTTCAGAAGTCAACATTTTTAGCTCTTCAACAAATGGCCTTAATAGTTCGTTAAAGTCATTTGGTTTATGGTAACCGTGAAATATGCTTACTAGAAAAATTGGTCTATTTTTGATATTACAAGCTCTTGCCAATGTAGTCCAAAAGCAACTTTGCTTTGGAGTCTTTAAAAGTGTTCTACTGTCGGTTGGAATGTTATTAAATCCATTTTTTTTTTAAAAATACTAAGAGTTTATTGATAGCATTTGCTTTTATATTAAATTCACTGGCCCATCCTTGAAGAAACTCAATGACATTTTCATGTTTTATCTCATTTTCATTAAAATCATCGACATCAGATAATGTTCCTTCAAGATCACTAACTTCCTCTTCTTCGTCATCACAAGAATGCTTCGGAAGATTTATATTAATTTCATTTGAAGTGCCACTTTCACTTGCCAGTACACTTCGTTTACTGCTGTTTATCGATGAGAAGCGTCGTTTAATTGATTGCTTCGATAAATTATGTAACTGCTTATATTTTGGCATTATAATCTGCATTTCGATAATTAAAAGGAATGTAAGAATTTAATTATTGATTACACTGCAATAACGTCGACAATCATTTTCAAATATGAGGTAAAACTAAGCCAAACTTACAAATACTTTTCACAAATTAATTAATTTCTAAAGAATTTACGATAAAGAGTTACAAATAAAAAATATTTGTAATAATAAATTTCTGCTAAACGATTAAGGTTATAAGAAAAAAAAACATATTTTCACATGTGTAGGTATAATTAAGACAAATTCACCGAAAGCTAACCGGGTATAAGTAAGATAAATAACAAAAACTAACCGGGTATAATTAAGATAAATTCACTGAAATCTAACCGGGTATAAGATAGATTCACCGAAAACTAACCGGGTGTATACGTAAGATAGATTCACCGAAAACTAACCAAAACACGTGTTAGACGCTGTGATTTGCAAACACTTTTCCCAGAAGGTCTAGTACTTTTTATATTATTTCATATTTTATTAATATTAAATTTATGACAAAAAAAAATTAACACTTACCTTGATTATCAATAATTATGTAAAATATTTTTAAAATAAAAATATTTAATAACTGCGTATTAAGTTATACCTGCGTATTAAATTACTTGTTTCTACTAATAACTTCTAAACGAAACTAGTCATGAAATTATACTAAAATTATAATAAATGTGGCTCTGCACACTTACAGACACAGTTTTTGTGAATTTTATTTTATTTTATTCACACACACACACATATAACCAAAATCATTTTAACTTTTTTTTGAACTCGTGCTGGTTTCGTTTATGAATTCGTACTTTATTTTCTAAAATTTTTACCCGAGCGTCGGGTAAAATGGGACCGATGCAGCTCATACGGTAAGAAATTGTTTGTCGGGTAAGTAGTCAATAGTTAGTTTTATGTTATTAGTGTTGTTTATGACAAAGATGAAGGTTAGCAAAAGACGGCACAATTCTAGGAAACTAAAATCGAAATCAAGATTGACTAGTTATTTATCCTACTTAAATAGAGTCGAATTTTTTTTAAATTAAAATTTGGACTTGAAATTAAAGTCAAAGTGGATTAGTGGCAGGTTAGCTAATTGGGCTTAGTTAATCCCGCTTACCTAATCCGTAGTCTATCAGTAAGTACAACACTGTTTACGAACTATTAACAATTATGGATTTCAAACATAAAACGCAGCTGTTTTCCGTGGTCGTGGAAGCTACTCTTCGCGTATTCTGCATATTTCTAATTAGTTCGTAATCACAAATTTAAAAGTGGGATTTACTCTATTTTCGACCAAATCAATATTTGCTGGTTCAATTGAAATAATCGACGGCGTTTCTACAAATGGAAATGGCCGCTCATTCATATAAGGAACGAGAAAGGCGGTATATTAATTGACGCGGTTTATTGTTTTAGAATTTATCTTTCGTAATAATATTCGTAAAATAGTAAGTAATTTCGCAAGAATCCCAAAATGAAATGTGTGTGTAAACTCAATGTATCTGTAACAAAATGGAAGGGAGGGTAAGCACGCAGTAAAACACAAAATGTCATACATTCAGGTCATTTAAAGACATTGCGATGATTTATTAATTATCATTTACTTAATTTTGAGCTGAACAAGTGATACAGATTTTTTTGGCATCAACAAAATTGTTTATTTGTCACTAATTAACACAATGTTTAAAAACAAACTGCACAAAATGTAAGAGATACAATCGGTAGAAGGGACAAAGAAATATACAGTATGATCAAAAAGTACCGGGAATTTGTAATTTAAATGAACCGCTCTCGACCGATTCGGATATTTTTTTTATTTTTAAGTTGGTGATCCTATACTGACATCTGTGTGTAACTTGAGTGGGATCAGATGATTAGTGTTTGTTTGTCAGCTGTTCATAATAGACAAGTTTTTGGGTTTTGTCGCATTTTAACATGAACAATTTTATTGAGCAAAGATTTTGCTTGAAATTTTGTGTTTTGAACGGAATTTCTTGTGCTGAATCGTTGAAAATGTTGCAGAAAGCCTTTGGGGAGTCTGCTCTATCAAAAACCAGCGCGTATGAATGGTATAAAGTGTTTAAAAATGGTCGTGAAGTGGTTGAAGACTTGCCTCGTTCTGGACGCCCTTCCACATCGAATACCGATGAAAACGTTGAAATTGTGAAGAAAACTGTGCTTGAAAATCGTCATGTGAGTATTAGAGAGATTGCTAGTGATCTTAACATCTCATACGGAACCGTTCAGCATATTGTTGTAGATATTTTTTGCACCACGATAATGCGCCGTCACACAAAGCGCGTATTGTGACAGATTTTTTGACCAAACACAGCGTAAATATCCTTGAGCAGGCACCGTATTCACCCGATATGGCTCCGTGCGACTTTTTTCTCTTCCCTCGACTTAAATTACCACTTCGTGGTAAAAGATTTGAATCTCTGGAAGCCATAAAACGAAATGCGACGAAGGAGCTGAAGGACATCCCAGTTTCGGCCTACCGAAAATGCATGGATGATTGGGTTAAGCGTTGGCACATGTGTGTTGCTTCAGATGGATGTTATTTTGAAGGAGATAAAATAAATTTGCCCGAAAATTAACACAAACTTGTTTTATTTACAAATTCCCGGTACTTTTTGATCATACTGTATAATATCGAAATTTGTAACTATTTTCCTCTGAGTTTTTACATTAAATTTCTTAAATCGAGTAAGGACCAGAATGGCATCAGTAACTTTCCTGACTTATTCTTCAATATTTTCACTTACTCACATTTTTTACATATACCACTAAACTTAAACAGTTGAAAATTATACACTTGAAAAAAATTCTATATACTTTGCTGAATTGTGTGAGTTGATGCATTTTTGTATTGGTTACTTGATGAACTTTTTCTACTAGGGTTGTAATTTGTGCTCTTCCAACATCACCGCAAAGAGCGGTTTCCTGTATTAAATGTGGGGACAAATGTGGCAAATTTTTTCACACCAAGTGTGCCCGCATTTCCGACGATCTCCTATAAGGTATCAAAAACCGATGTTAATTGGTTATGTGAAGATTGTCGATCTACTTCGAACCAATCTATAGCATCGTCGAAGACAGTGATTCTTCGGAGCCTACTAACAACGTGCTTAGTTTATCGGACATAATCCATTAAATCCATAGTTTACTTACTTGAGGACCAGTTGTTCAAGCACACTACAAAATTTCATCTTTTGGGAGCCGATTGCGATGATACAGAGCAATTGAAAAATGTCAGCCGGATTATAATCAGTGGACTCCAAAATCGTAATTACATCCTTGCGTCCTTCCATAGTCATCGATTGTTATTATTTTTGTTTTGCCTCCGATTCTCACAAATATTGGGTTTTGTCGAAAATTTGTACAAAGATAAATTTTAGTAACAAGCAGTTTGTGTTAATTTTTAGGTCCATTTGAGTGTAGAATAGAGGGGTTGTATAGTGGAAGAGAAAACTGTCAAACAAGTTTTCTCAAAAACATGGTGGACGATTTTTTTGTTATGTTGAATGACAAATTATGGTTGCAAGAGCAACCATTATAAAAAACAAAAAACAAATTATGGAGTCGGTATAAATATTCGATTTTATCGATTTCCACGTTATATACGACAAACATTTTGTACCAACGGATTATGCTCGAAATTTGAAACATGAATTTTTGGGATATAGTCCAAAATTATATCGCAAATTTATAGATGATGCCGTTCCAAATGTGAATTTTCTAATAGGAGAATCTATTCCTCCAACTACCAGTAGCCAGGCGAGATTCGATGTAAACTACTGTAAGTAACCTACTGTAAGTAAATAATGTTTAGTTTAATATTTAATTTCAATAATATGAAATTATTCACTAACATATTTATTTTGTTATAGTGCACAAGTTACAGATGAAAACATCGATCTCAATTTACATGATAAAACGTCATCATTGATGATGATCCTGAGTGCCAGAACACGTATTTTTTTCATTTTGATTTTGGTTTATTTCACAAATAATTTTAATTTAACTTTTAGGGTTTCTATTAAAGAATTATCGTTGCTCGAACCAGAGTTGCAAAATTTAAAGAAGGAGAATGGACAACTGTTAGAGTTGAACAAAAATTTGAAAATACAAAATAATTGACGAATTGACGAAGGAAAATAGCCTGTTATTATCAGAGAATAGAGGAATACAAAAAATATTTACTGCCGGGCAAATAAAGAAGCTGAGGAATCCATTGAAAAACATGTACAAATGGCAACTCGATGATACTCGTTATTAAGGAAAAACACTCCT